>VUQG01020250.1:0-11191 GCA_015106755.1 Etia nguti
CAATGTACATTCCCAAATTTCGAACTGTAAATTTCCAGATTGTTTTACTTTATTTAAATTTCTTAATGTATATAATTCACTCACTTACTGCACATAATGTCCTCTTTGTATATATTTACTTGCTTACTATATATAATGTTTTCTTTCTCTTTTTGCACCGTCGAGGAGCGTATCAGGACACATTTCACTTCGTGTTGTACTTGTATAACTATGCACGTGACAAATAAAAGATCTTGAATCTTGATACACTTTCATAGTCTAAACAAGAAGAATGAACTGAATTATGCAGAATGTGTATTTTATATTTCCTCATTTGTAGGGAAAATGTGGCAGAGCATCATACTGGTGAGTTTCAGTACCTCATAAAAGTCCTCCTCTGCGCTCCCAACATTGTTTTTTTTCCTTAGGAGATCTTTTGAGACTAAAGGACTTTTGTAAATAACATCTTTGCCAAGATCTAGCTGTAACTTTATGGGGAAATTCCTAGAAAACGTCATATTTCTGGGAATGCTTTAGAATTCTATCACAAGGAGTTACGCTTAATATTGGAGGCATTATGAGTACAGAGGGCTAAGATTTATTGGGGATCCATACTGATAACAGCAGCTTTTAAGGTGTTTAGAAAGAGCTGGGGTCGTTTTTGAGATAATGATGCTTCTTATTGTTTCCTTATCTGCCTCATGCATGCCTACACTGTGGCCCGGCTGTGCTTTGTGATTCTTTTTACCCAGCTCCCCTTCTGTTTGTGTTTACTTGCCTTTGTTTGTGTGTGGATCCCTGAAGACATGACCCTCTCCAATTTCAGCTCACTTGCAAACCTCTGGGTCATCATTTAGTACACCATCTGCAGTATATAGCCTGGTCATTCAGTCCTTGCCAGATAATCAACTAAACTTCTTTGGTAAAAGCAGACAGGATCACATCCAGTGTTTTCTTTAGTTGTTTTTTTGTTGTTGTTTTTTTCACAGTCTGTTTCCCTTGTGAACTTTATAGTCTGCAAGTTAACTAGAATGAAATCTTAAAATGATGTTTTCTAATAAATGTCCTTGGAAATTAAGACTTAAATCATAGTAAAGATAAAACAAATACAGGGATTCACTCCCTGAAGTCTTCCCCAGAAATCCCTGCAGATGACACAACATTTGTACAATGACACTCTAATCTCAAGCAATTGATTAAAGAGTTTAGCTTTGGTTTACCTGCCTCAGCAAAATCTCTTATTTTACTGTATAACTATTTTTTAATGTGTCCAAATAAAGTATTATTACTGATAGTTTTATTTTTGGGTTGTGCTTCTCTTTGTCCATCTTCCTTTTTTAAGTTTCTGCCTTTGTCTTCTCACTACTGTGATTTCCTGATGGTTTTCTCATTTTCATTAGTTTCACCTGTTCCTTATGTTTTTCTGTGTTTGTGTTTTCTACTGTGAATGTAGTGCAGTTATAATGCAGAACATCAGTAATTTATGGTACAGAGCTAACCTGCTCCAGACCAGCTAATGTTCTAGATTAGAGTTCAGTGGGTGTAAAATCAGCACACACTGACCTCACCTGATTTGTCTGTAGTCTGCAGCTGTGTTGCTTTCAGTGTCGCTTTTCACTCCGTATTGTTCACATAACATCTTCATATTCTTCTTCAGTATAGTTTTATATTCCTTCGCAAAATCAGCTGCTCTGCCTGTAACCTTAACAATAATTGTCAAACAGGGCTGGAGCCGATCCCACTGGGTGAAAGGTGAAGTACACCCTGAACAGGTCACCAATCCATCACAGGGTTTTTGTTTTTCCTATAGCCAAAAAAAGAGGTAAAACTGTGGGAGGCAAAACCGGGACGAAGGTTAGTGGGACAAAGGTAAGAGGGTCTTTAAAAATTAACACTATCTGTGGGACAAAGGTGAGGGAGTCCAGCACTTGGGTGGGTTAGATGACAGACCCAAAACTCAAATTTAACCCTTAAAGTCCAAGGCTATTGTTTTGACATTCCCACCAAAGAAACTTTCTCATATTTAATGGCAACTTCTGGAGCAGAAACGTGAAATCCTCGTCACCAGTCCAAGGTAGAATCTGAAAAGCAGATATTGACAGCTTTACATCTATCCACTTTACAACTGGACATTGATGTTACTGCACCTGTTGTAAAAAGCCACAACTGAAGATCTTTGATGAAACATAAGTGAAACACAACATGCTTCATCCATTTAAGTCAGTGGTCGTGGCACATTTAACAGATATAGCCTGAACCCAGGTCAGAGGCCTTCGGCGTGGAAGGGGTTAAATAATCTAAAAACACAGAAACGTCACTACTTGTTGGTTCAACGCAGGCTTGATTTGAGACACAGACACAAACAGAACAGAACACCTAGTTTTTATTGACAATGACGCACTTTGTGTACCGTTTGTACGAGAAATGACGAAATCAAAACGAGCATAAACGCCCGATCGATCACATTTTGTGTATGCTCAGGCTAAGATGTCCACGTTTTGAGGTAGGTTTAAACTATCAAGGTGTTGTCTGTCCAAATGTCACACAGATCTGACCCATTCTCACCCTCAGCTCCTCACCTCCTAACCCACCAACTTCATCAACATCCAAAATGTACACAATGATTCATCCTTAAGTCTAACCACACCATTTTAATGCTTAAACATAACCATGAAATGTAACACCCAATTTAATGGCTGACCTAAACAACAGAAACAGAAAAGGTGGATTAAGGAATAAGTGGGGAAAAAGCTGATGCTTATGTGGCTACATATTGTCTTAAAATGCGATGGGGTTCCTGACCAAGTGTCAGTTTGTGACGAGCTGTGAGTGAAAACATGGTGGCAGATTTAGCTTGAAGCCTGAAGTGAAATGTAACTTTTTATTTGTTTGGTTTAATACCTTTTATATGCTCTCTTGTTGCCCTTTACAACAGGTTGAGCTTCTCGCTTTCAAGGTGCTGTACTCACAAATGTTAGGATCCATAAAACATGATATCTAACCAGATGGCTGGCATCACCTTGGCCTCCGGTAACACAAATGTTGGAGTTGTGCATATCAAACACATATGTAGGACTACTTTCTTGCATTTGTGCAATATTTCTAACATTAGAAACATCCTGTCTCAGAGTGACACTGAAAAACTAGTTCATGCATTTATCACTTCTAGGTTGGACTACTATAATTCAAGCTGTCCCAAAAACTCATTGAAAAGCCTTCGGTTGATCCTAAATACTGCAGCAAGAGCACTGACAGGGACTAATAGAGAGTGTATTTCTCCCATACTGGCTTCTCTTCATTTGCTCCCTGTTAAATCCAGAATCGAATTTTACAGCGTCTTCAATAATCAGGCCCCATCTTATCTTAAAGATGTCATAGTACCATATCACCTGAATAGAGTACTTCACTATCAGTAAAAGTAGAATGGGAGGCAGAGCTTTCGGCTTTCAGGCCTCTCTGTTATGGAATAAACTCCCAGTTTGGGGTTCAGGAGACAGACACACTCTACTTTTAAGAGCACGCTTAAAACGTTACTTTTTGATAAAGCATATAGTTAAGGCTGGATCAGGTAACTGTGAATTCTCCCTGAAGCTTGATTTAGACTACTGCGGGACGTCTACATCCTAACTTATGCCATAACTGGAAACTCATTTTCTCGTTGTGCTGTGGGTCGACCTGACTTGTAGTTACATATCTTGGGAGGTGCACATCAGGTTATGGCGTAGATTTCCAGCAGAAACATAATTCACACATGAGTTGCGGTGCAACAGGCATAAGTTGTTGGAGGGTTCCCATGATGCATAGTGTTTCTTCTTCACTCACCTTTTTTCACTCACCATGTTTTTTTTACACCTCTCTGCATTTAACCATTAATTATTATTGATCTCTGGCTGTCTTCCACAGCATGTCTTTTGTCTTGTCTCCTTTCCCTCACCCCAACCAGTTGCAGAGGATAGCTGCCCCTCCCTGAGCCTGATTCTGCTGGAGGTTTCTTCCCATTAAAAAGGATTTTTTTTCTTTCTACTGTCACCAACTGCTTGCTCATGGGGGGTTCTCTGATTGCTGGGGATTTCTCCGTATTATGGCAGGGGATTTACCCCCTTGAACACACTGTTATTGTGATTTGATACAAGAGCATGAGACAAAAAAATGATCTCACTTAGTTAAATAATTACACTGTACCTGTAAAGGTTGTAAATTAGATAACGCGTACGATAAAAGTATGAAGACATAAGACCTCAGACGAATATCTGGGTGCAGATAAAGACATGCACAACAGACGGATCTTATCAGCGGCTTACTTTAATAGAAGTAGTGAGCTCTGTGAATTGACCGGTTTTACAGATTCAAGGTTTGTCTGCTGGAAAATGGTGAATTATGAAGAAATTGTTGGCTCACATGAGCAGAAAAGCTTATGAAAGCAGATGGAGATTGTTGCACACACAAGCTCTGTTTTTGCAGCATGCATTCCTAACATCCAAAACCTCCTGCTGAACTGTTCAAAGGACAAAAACTATTTCTCCTTCAGTCTTTTTTTTTTTCACAGATACCATCCCCCACACTGTTACAGCTTTTGTTTTTACTGCCTGCCCCCATGTCTTTGTTTTACTCTCTTCCCGCTCATCTAGGTTAGTGTTTACACAGTAGCATGTGTCTTCCTTGAACTGGCTGTTGTGTTTGGCTGCATCCATACAAATGAGTTCCCAATTAAAAAACGATTTATAAAACTATACAGACGAGCATTTTAGCACGCATTCAGAAGGTTTTGTCACTACTTACCATTCCTGTGCAATGGTTTATTTAACTCCTGCACATTTTAGCCTTAGACGTCCTGCAGTACCTGTCCTTCATTATCCCTGCTTGCACAAGGATGCAGGCCTTTGCTTCCTTCCAGAAAAGAGTCAAGAGTTAAGGGAATGATGAATCAGTGGAGTCTATGTTAGCGGTGGGACAGACCCAGACAGTCTCTAAATAATGATTTCCTCTTATATTTTAAATCAGTCACTTTATTTTTGGTTGTTCTTCCTGCCTTTGTTTCTGTTTCCCACCAACACCTTTGTCACATCAATTCCATTTACCTCTATATGATGTCAGAGCTGGGAGTGACCTCACTCCAGAGCTGAGCACATTCCAGTGGTAAAGTTGGAAAAGCAAGGAAAAACGTGCGTTAAAACAACATGTGTTTCTCCTTGGCAAGGTAGATTCATTCATGCATCACCAGAAATACAGCGGGATCCTTGTTTTTTTTGCTCTTAGAAACATTGCTGCAGCACGTTCATGGATAGAACCTGGTCAGTGCTCTGCATGTGGCTTATTTAACCAGTCACAAATACACAACAGTTGCTTCACTGATGACATGTTTTACAGTTTTACTACTGTTTACATCCACCACCTCCATCTTGGATTGCAAAGCTAGGGCTGACTTCACTTTTCAGGGCAGAAGTTGAACTTGAGGAAGTGTTCAAGTTGAAAATTTTGACTGGGAAATTCTGACTTCTGGAACAGAACATTATTACTCACCTAGTAAACAGGCGTGATCCTTTTTGTACCGAGAGTTTCCTGCTAATACTTTGAATCTTTTTTGGATGACCTACTGCCTGTGTCCTACTGCTTTTTATCAAATCCCTGTGGATTTTGGACTGTGTTTGGACTCTTGTCTGCCCCCATTTGTCACCTTGTTGGCTATGGGGGCTCCTTATCTTTGTGACTCCATCACAGTTAATTTAAACTGTTATTGTGGACTTTTGTCACAAGCTCTGCCTCATTCCTGCTGTTTATTTAACCCCTGATTCAACATGGTACAGTGCTGGTTCTTATTGCAATACTTGAATGATACCTTGGCGTCAAATATCCTTTTACTAAGACGGATTTCCACAACAATTTGAGTTACCATCATCACTACTCCATGAGTGCTCATGGAATGAATAAGAAGCAAATGATATTTATCTAAGTTGCTGCAACAAAACAAAAAAAAGAAACTAATGGGGGAAATAGCGATTAGCAGGGTAGTGAATGAATGCACATCACCAGCTTTTTCACCTTTTCACCTGGTTTTTATCCTTTAGTTTCAGGTATAGTGTCCTGCATATTGCAAAATCACTGTTTTGTGATACCATGTCTATTCAGGCTGCAAGTTCGGGGCTATTGTGTAGTAACCCGTTTTACCACAACCTTTACCTAAACCTAAACAGCAAGTTCCCAAAAACAGCCAAAGTTCAGAAACACAAAGATCCCATTGGGATGCAAACCAGTTTGGCAAACCTGAAACTTGTACCATCTCTGCAGTCCAACCTTCTAATCCTGTTATTGTAAGCTTCTTACATGGGACACTTACATCTCTGCTGCCTATATTGTTTTGGCCATCAGTCAGAACACTGGCACCAAAGGACACCTTACTCTTAATGGGGAGATGCTAGAGGTATGTAACCCAAAAACATTTGTTTATGAGTTTGGGTAGGAGTCATTCTGCAGTTCTCACTCTGAGCCTGTGTTATAATTTCCAGCAGTTTCTATCTGTCCAAACTAAAAACGCCCCTGAAGTTTTCAAATAAAACTGATTCTTGATTTTAGGGATTGAAAAACATCAGCGTATTGGGCTTTTTAGACGACGGATGAAAGGATAGACATGACCTTAGTAAGATCTATAAGTAAATAAAGTTTTAGTAGTTGGGCATTTGTGTTGTGTTCATTGCTGAAATTATGTCCCTTGGGGTGGCACAGTGGTGGAGTGGTTAGCACTGGTGCCTCACAGCAAGAAGGCATTTGTGTGGCATTTGCATGTTCTATCCATGCCTGGAGATACTCTGGTATCCTGCCACAGTGCCAAGACATGTAGTTTACATGTACCTTGCTTCTCACCGTGTATCAACTGGTTCTAGTACCCTGGTGACCCTGAATTGGATTTTTTTTAAATGGAGGGATGATTATTTTTGTAAGATTTTGTAGCTTCTGCCAGTGCCTTTTTTTCTTTTCCTTTTTTTTTTTGTATCATAAGTGGGTTCAATTAGCCAATCAGTCTACCTCCCACTTGCAGGATGAGCTTGTTATTTAACATAGTAACATCTTCCAGTCTTTCTCCAAGTGAGTATTTCTTATGTTTATTTGCCTGCTGTGTATTTCTAGTTTTTCCTTTTATTTAACGTTTTCATTGCGTACTTTGGATCCTTTGGAAAGTATGCTGAACCTGGCTCCTCCTCACTGGTTTGTTCACCTATATGGCTGCCTCCACGTTTATGACTTAAGCTTCGGATTAAGGATTTGGATCACAGGCAGCTAGGCAACCATTCATAGCCACAGTCATTGTACTGGACTGGACCTGATAAATACTGAGGCGTTACTTTAAACTCCTTCCTCTTTTCCATCTCTCGCTCTTCCAAACTCAACTTTGCCACAGTCGGGCTCTTTCTTCTTCCTCTTCCTCATTAGCAGAAGCTGAATGAATATGATGAATATTCCAATTAGTGACTGTCATATTACCATGCCAAAAGCATCCTCACATGCAGTCAGCTGGAAACATTTGACAGAGGACGGTGATGGCCGCGGTAACTAAACAAATGCCCATTGTACATGAGTGACAATCTCATCTCTTCCCCAGCGCAGTGCTTTCATGAGAGCACTGGAGAACAGAGTGTTGTAGGGGTACATACAGTTACATTCACTGTTGCAGGGTCAGTGGGCATGTGATCTCTTTTTTCAGTGGAGGATGAGGAAGGAATGCTAATCCAATGAACTGTACATTAGTTTCACATGGCCTTGCTGTGGGAATGTAAAGCAGGAGCTGCAGAGAAAAGGTACAGGTTCGATAAATAAATGAGCACTTAAAGAAATGCGACAGAAACTTCCTATTTAGAAACTCCTGCATTGCAGTACTGAGTGTATCACATATCCTTTGTGCCTTTGATCTTCTTGTGATTACATTAACACCTATCAGTAATAAAACAGAAAGGGAGCAGAGTACACAATGCAAAGGAGGGTGCCTCCTGCTTATCATCCTGCAGCTGTAATGCCTTCAAATCTGATTTGATTACTAAGCGCTGTGTCTTTGAACAACACACCCAGTCATGTCCTCAAGTCATTTCAGGGGTTCTCAGTTTGTGCAACAATCATCCGGCAGCAGAGCTGAGAAGGACGGGAGGGAGCGTGATTGCAACACATGATATTTTAAGGGTGTGGATGCAATAAAAATATGATATTGTATAATGCATTAGAATAAAATAGCAAATAAAACACAGACACGTGAAAATTCACACACACTTGCACGCACACATACACACAGGTGTCTTTTGAAGCTTATGAAATATGAAATTTTCCAATAAGGGGTCAGTGCCAGAGGAGTGCTCAGTCAGCAGTTTTGGAGGCTGTATGTGTGTCATTGTCTCTAATGACATTTTATCCAAACACAGAAAAGTACTATAAATATGTATATACTGTATATTTGTTTGTACCGCCTGAAATGCTGAAATGCTTCTCTACTTTTTGGTCCTAAAAAGATGGCTCATACAAACAGATTTATGTGACCTCTTCTTCATTTTTTTCAGTCAAAAGAAAAAGATACTTTATTATAGTATCTGTAATGTAATTAGGTAATGCAATAAACTGCACTATAATATTACGTAATTCTGTCATTTTTTTGGACGTTTTCTTTATGGTTTAATATGAGACACAGTCGCGTGCCTGTGGCTTTACCTCTCATTTATTTTTTTTCTAAATCATAAAAATGTTAAAATATATATTAATGATAAACAGCTAATGACTGTGAGTGTGTGTGTGTGTAGCAGCTGGAGCACATATGGCAAGCTTTTTTAACATGTAAGTGCTGAGTATGTGTTTCAGATCAGTAATTCAGAGTGTCGTACGTGCCTCTGTTGCATTGTGGCCTGTTTTGACCTGCAGGCCGTGCGAGCTACCTGAGCCTCTGATATAAATGTTCTCTCACCCTGGGGAACAGCATGCTCTTTGGTGCCACCTGTTCATTCATACATGCTTCATGCTACTGACTTGCTGATAAACACATGCTCTAGAATAGAATAGAATAGCCCTCTATCATTGTAATATGTTTGTTTTTTCTAGTTGCCACCTTGTGCTCGCTCCCATTCTTGAGCCAGGCTGTGACAGTGTTGACTCAGTTTGGATAATACAGACATACTGTAAGAGAGACACGTGCACATGATGAAGGCTGAATTGAAAGCTACTGGAGAATTACACAGGAGTAAAGATGGTTATAATAATGCTATAAGTGTAACTTGTAGCATTTAAAAATCTTATTTTATGGACCAGTTAATTCAGTTTACTTCAATTGTATTTATATAGCACCAAATCACAACAACAGTTGCCTCAAGCCACTTTATATTGTAAGGTAAAGAGCTTACAATAATACAAGAAAACAGAGAAAACCCCAACAAACACATGGCCCCCTATGAGCAACCGCTTTGGCGACAGTGGGAAGGAAAAACTCCCTTTTAACAGTAAGAATCCTCCGGCAGAATCAGGCTCAGGGAGGGGCAGCCATCTGCCATGACCAGTTGGAGTGAGGGCAGGAAGACAGGACAAAAACACACTGTGGAAGAGAGCCTGAGATTAATAATTATTAAGTAAATGCAGAGAGATGTATGATCAAAGAGTCAGCAAATGCTTTTTGAATTTTTACAATCAGACTGGACTGGTCATTTGTTAAACGCATTTTTTTTTATGTCCTGCCGACTTTTTAAATCAAAGTTATTGTAGATAATAATTCAAAAAACACCGGCTGGAGGTTTCTACACTGGCTTCTAGAAGGACTTTGAGTGAAATCTAAACTCAATTATCTGAGATCACTACAGAACATGCCAGAGTCTCATTACATATCTCCTTCTGTTTTTGGATTCTTGCTTTAAAATTCACAGTACTCACTCATCTGCCTCCATCTCACCCTATTACTAGCATCCTCTTCTGTCACACCAACCCTTTGCATTTCGTCCTTTAATACATCCACTAATCTTCTCTGTGGTCCTTCTGTTTTTCTCCATATTTAACATTCTTTGTCCACTATATCCGCAATCCCTCTTCTGCACATGTCCAAACTATCTCAGCCTTGTCTCTTATTTTTCTACAAACCGCTCATCTTGAGCTGTCTCTCTGATATAGCCATTTCTATTTTTGAACACCTTTGTCACTCCCAGTGGAAATCTTGGTACCAGTCATAGTCTTACATTAAAAGTTCCTATTCTCACCTTCACCCTCCTTCTTTTCCTCCACTCTCTCACTGCCTCCTAACATGTCTTCCCCCTTTCCTCTCTTCCTTTGTCTTCAGTTTATGTTTCCTGAAAAATGAGAATTTACTGTCTTCTACTGGTTTAAAGTCCCCAAAGACCCTCTATTGCAGTCTCTATTGCAAAAATAAGCCCCGAGGACAAGAACCAGCCTAGCAAAGACTCCAATCCAGCCCACTGGGCATCTTTGAAAAATTAGAAGGAGTGCTTACATTTAGGACTTTTAGATGTATTTTCATAAATTTTACAGCTTGTCCTATTGATAAAGACCTTCACCACAGCCATTCACACTACACTAAAGCAATGAAGTAACAGAAAAACAATTAAAATACAGAAAAGTCTCAGTTTTTAAGTTTTTTACTGTCTACAACAGAAATGTATTTATTGATTTACAATTTATCCACAGTAAATTAAATACACTTTTTGTGAATTCTGCTATATAATTACAGGACAGTCTGGGCAATGAGCTGCTAGAAGCTTTTCAGTAATTTTACTTCTTATGATTTAAGCCCAAAGAGTTGTGCCGACAGATATCTTTCATTAAACTGCAGCAGCATTTCTTAATCATTCAGAAAAACTGAGACGTACTCTTGAAATTCAAGGTTCAAGGTTCAAGGTTCTTTATTCGTCACATGCATAGTTATACAAGTATAACACACAGTGAAATGTAACCTGACACGCTCCTCGACTTGTGCAAAAAAAAGGGGGGGGATATTATGTATTATATACACTAGGTGAATGTGCAATGTGCAGTAGTAGCATTGTATGCAGCAAGCAGGTGAATTCTGTACATTAAGTGAATTAAATAAGAATAGACAATCTGACTGTTTTACAAAATAGACAATATGAACATATTTAAAATTAAAGGAATTTGAAATGTACATTGTGCCGGTGGGTTTAGAGTGTCTAGAAGAGAGTCCTGTCTCAGTCACTTATGGATGATGTGAGAGGGCGGGTGTGTGTGT
>VUQG01020251.1:0-37705 GCA_015106755.1 Etia nguti
TAAAAAATTTCTTTTTACAAAATTTGCAAGAATTTCAAGCTAACATTTGTCACTTTGTCAGGTATGATGTATAGAATTTTGAGTTAAAAATTAAATTTAATCCATTTGGGAATGAGGCTGTAACATGACAAAATGTGGAATAACTAAAGCACTGTGAATATTTGCACTTCCAAGTACTTGCACCGTACTTGGACACCATATTATGTTGAACTTCAAAGGTCACTATGGTTTTTAACTCTGGAAACCGATGGACACCAAATGACTCATCATTTGCATCTCATTGGGGTTGTCATCACACTCAAAGTGGTTAAAAAAAAAAAGAGGAAGAAGAAAAAAAATGGGTCAATTATCACTTATATAACAAGGGCTTGGCCTTTTTGTAAGGTTTCAGTGGCTCCCTCTACCTCTCCAAAGTTATTTAACAGTATGATTCACATCAAAGCACCCGGGACCCCTGCTGTTAAACTCAAAGGCCAGACAGCCAATCTCTACTCTGACGCTCTAATAACCATCCCTTTATGAACTTCATAAAACCCACTCCTCGCTAGATCACTGCAGATGGTGGGCCAGGCTAATAGCTGGAAAAGTAGCACAGACCGCCACCTCGCCTGGACTCCTTTGAACTGAACCGTATGCAGATTGAACAGGGGGGGGGCAACCATATGCATCTTTCTGTGTGCATTTGAAAAGAGGAAGACTAAATCTCTCAGTGTATACGTGTGAGAGTGTGTACTTGTGTGTGTCCTCACACTTATCCTGTCACAGCAGGGGAGAGACATGAAAGCCTTTCTACAGTGTTTGGTAATTGCAAAGTCCTGCGCGCTGCCTAAACAGCACAAGAGACGACACCCTCATCAGCACACGGATGATTCTAGATATCAGGTCTTGCATTAAAAGTAGTAAGAGATGGTGCACACACCTTAGGACCGACTGACCAATCAATACTTCTGACTATATAGAAGTATGTAGAATGGGGGGAACTTTCTTTTTACCACACAGGCTTTTCTTTGTTGGTGTAACCTTTTGATCTGAGAGGGGGGGGGGCTTAGGTAGGCCAATGTGTTTGAGAAGAGAGGTTATGCTAAAAAGGGGTAGGGGGGGAGCGAGCTGCCACCTTTTCATGTTACCTCTCCGCTGTTCAGCTTTATAACGAATGTCAGCGCTGATAACAAAGCCTCATTTGCATATCATAATCCCCATCTCTCGACCTTCTGATCAGGTGTACTTGGAAGCATGGCTGTGTTCTTTCAAAAAAAGAGAGAAAGAGATAGAGAGCGCGAGAGGAAAAAACTCTGTTCACTTTAAAAGCTGTTTGAAGTTCGCTGCCAGAGTTCAAATAACACTAAAACATGTGCATGGCATTGAGTGGCTGATTTGTATTAAAAAGAAGAAAGGCGGAGGGATGAAAGGAGGTCAGGGAGGGGAGACTAAAGGAAATTTCAGGAGCTAGTAAGGCCAAAATCCTTTTGGATCCCATGTCACTAAACATGCAGGCGAGCAGGCCCTTTCATATTCAACCTTTGAACTCAAACTTTAGGTGGAGCGTAATCTAGCTGCACTAAAACTTAAAATGTGATTTTTGCATTGCATTTGCAATTCTCCCATTACTGAATTGCAAGGAATAGGCAATGCTATCTTCATTTTCATCATCGCCAAAGATTCTTCTTTTTTTCACGCAAGCAGACAGCTGAGCAAAACTGCTCTGCCAGGCTTCAAAGAGCTTCTGCTGCTGCTGCTGGGTGATGCAGAGCAACCGAAAGAGGCTTGGATTTGTGGCAATGCATGCTCCAGAGGTCAAGGTATGTGTCTGTGAGTGAGTGTGAGTGTTATTAGCAACTCTGCATGTCATGGCAACAGATCCAAAGGTCATGGACCACCCCAGCTGTGTGTTCACACACTTCATCATCGACCTCACTGATCAACAGTGGCTCGACTGTTCGTACAGAGCACAATGTTTGGATGGCTACCAATACACCCTGTTTCTGCCCTCTCTGTGTCGGACACTCCCTCTTGGCTTGGACACGCTGCTCTCCACGGCCCTATGGTTTCTGAATCCCAGTTGTGAGGACCAGACGTTCTTTCCCATGTGTGAAGAAGGCCTCCAGCAGAGCCGCTGAAGCTCTTCAACGTTCTCATAGTCCTCTGTTTGGCCAGAGTTGTAAAGCCAGGCCCTGGGAGTCGCCCGCCTCCACTCTGATCCACTCGGCTCAGCTCTGCAGCAGAGGCTGTCCTGCCAGCTCCTTTATCCCAGCTACCGCACACCCAGGGAAGGCCAAAGCCAGACTGACAGTCCCCCGCTGCCTCTAGAGCCTACGTCTCATTTCCCTCTGTAGCTGCCCACCACCCCTCTCAGCTTTTCAATCTCCGAAGCAATTAGAAGGAGATCCCTTTCTTTTGTCGTCTATCTGTGGAAAGAGGGAAAGCAAGAGAATGAGAGAAAAAGAAGAAGGAGGGCCAAGTTGTTGTTGGTGGTGGAGCTCAGGCCTAGCCAGGAGCCACTTGTGAAGCCCTGGGTATTAGGGCTCACATGGTTTGTTTGGAAAGGCTTCTCCAGGGGCCAAAGTGGGATTACGTTGCAGATTGCAAGTTCCCATGGAAGAGGCCTATACCAGTGAGGGCTTTGGTGGGTGGGTTTCAGGTTGGGGGCCATAGAAGAGGTCTTTATGAGTTTGGGGTCTGTCTGAATGGAAAGGGCCAACTCCCAGCATGCTAGCCTTCCATATTAGATGGACACAGAGAGGCTATTGAAGTTACCCAGACATCCCCCTTTATTTCTTTCCTTTTCTGTCCTTCTCTCTCTCTCTAATCTTGAAGACTTTGGTGTTTGCAAAGAAAGAAAAGAGTAAAAGACTGTTCGGGGAGCTGTGTTCATTTTTGTGACACAATCTGATCTGTGATTTATGAGCAAACATAATATAATATGACCGTTAGAAGCTTTGATTTGGTTTTAACCACAATGGCCGGCGTGAACGCCACGGCTCTGAGAACACGAGCCGATTAGGTTGAATTATTTCAGCTGAATTTAACCGGAGTTCATTAGAAAAAAAAAGAGGGAAAAATCATCTTTATGTAATCTTTTTAAATTATTCAAATGAAAACTACATTTGAAACTTTAATCGGAGCAAAGTTTTTATTCCAATTCAAATGGAATCATGTATGGTGCATCAGCTCTTCAAAAGCAACAAACCACATCCTAGTGTGAACTCATTAGGTGTCCCAGCATAAATCAGTCAAGAAATATCTCATTTTACTCACTCATGGCCTGCAGAGATGTTTGGCTTGTTTATATGTTTCTTTTTCATGTTATCTGCAAAAGCAGACCTTGTGGTTGGTATGGTCAGTCACTGTTTATTTGTATTTACTTGTAGATAGGTACACTAGAAGGTGCTTTTCATATTATTATTTTTTTTTTTTTTAAGAGTTCAGTAAAACTAGGAGGCTTTTCATGAATTCTGGCAGAGGGGGAAATATTAAGGTAAAAAGAAATCTGCATTTGGCGTTTTAGAAATACCTTGAAGGCTCACATCATTTAAAGAGCTACACAGCTACAGAGTCCCATCCATCCCGTTGAGTTCAAAGCTGTCAAATGCACGCTGTCCATGATCTCGAGAGCCTCGCAAGGAATTCATGAAAGAGGGATCACATCTAGATCTATCAGGGTGTGATCAGTTCAAACTCTTGTCTGCAAAGAAAAAAATCAAGGTCACTGTAGACAACCAATGTGGCCTATGAACACCGCACTTCTAGTAGCACTGAAAAGGTATTACCAGTGAGAATAAAACGAATTTTAGTGGAATTAACAAGAAACCAAAGCACATGATGGCATATTGACTGTGTGGAAAGTAGCACTAACACAGGAGAGATACAGGTGTCATCATAACAGAGTACTACGTCTGTTTGCCAGCATCCTGGAAGAAAACCCAGTGGAAGTAAACCCAAATCAGCTTCATCAAGATTGGGAGAAAATCACAGCAAAACCAGACATTCTTTACTCAGTCAGCACCTGAGAGATGAAAGCAGAGCTGAAGCTGCACTTTCCACAACCTTTGGGTCAAATGAAGTCATCTGGTCAGCAAAGGAAAGATTATTCTGACAGCGCTGTGAAGAGGCCCAAGCGAGAAAATGACCGTCAATAACAACAGCTGGTGCAGGACCCATTTCACAAAACACGGTTGTTTAGAGTGTAAGTGGAACATTAATGCCTTGCCACCCAGGCAGTGTAGAGTCACCTGAGGGAGGTGTGCGTGTGTGGTCAGCTGAGGCGGGACTGAAAAGCAGTAACAGACCCTCGTGTTGGCTCTGACACAAACGGGACAAACTGAGCTGGAAGTCTGGATGTGGGACTTGGCTGACGCTGCTAAACGGAGAGTCTTGTGGTTACGGGTCAAAATATTAAATGAATAGTGGGTACCGCCTGATGACCTGTTGTACTGTCAGCCAAGGTTGCTATCTTCAAGAAACTGCTCTAGCAGAAGGCATCCACTGATACACTGAAACATGAATACCCACTAGTGTTGAGATTTTGCTACTGCACTTTTGTTTTTTGCTGAATTGAATCACAGGAACATGACTGATTACTTAAAATTAACAGCTAAATTGTCTCATTTTGATATTCTAAATTTTTATGATGATAAAAGTTTGGACCTTCAGCACACTTATAATTTCAAGATAAGAGCAAAAAGCCCAGCTTTTTCTCAAAATCACAAACATCTCAGTGTGTGTGTACGTTCACGCACTCACAAGTCACTTCTGAGCTTGTAGAAGGACCAAAGCAGTAAGTTATAAATCAGTATCATCGCTCTCCAGATGTCTCACACACCCCTTACCCTCCTCTCCCTCCTGCCCTTCAATCTCTCCTGTCACCCACGAGCTGCCCTCCAACCTCCAGCACCCCATCAGTCTCTGTCTGCAGACCAAGCAGCCGTGCTCCCCTTCCACTCTCCTTCACCCCTCCCTCCAGCTATAGCCCTTTGAGCTGTGCCACAGCAATGCATAAATACATAAATCTGATGTCAATGTGTGGGTGTGTGTGTGCGTGTGTGTATGGGGCGGAGTAGGTGGGGGATGCCGACATATAGACGATGGGCCGGCAACCCCACAGGCAGATCCCTTTCATGTGTCACCAGATCACAGACGCTCAATGTTTACACACTAGACCAATCCAGACACACAACCCCCTCCACCAGACCCCTCCACCAGTCCCAACAGAAACTTGTCACCCAGACTGAGGAGGCTTGGGGACAAAGACTGGGAGTTAACCTGGTGGTGGTGATGGTGCCAGACTGGCTCTCTAACCTGATCACGCTGATGCTGACCAAATGTGAGATACAACCAGGGGTCACAGGTCAGAGTGGCCATAAAAAAGTCAGTTGACCTTACCCTGGGTTGTTTGACAACTTCTCCCAGCACACACTTGAATTTAATGTCTTGTGACTGGAGCTTGTTGTGAATCGCCACCCTATTGTGGTTGAAGGGTTTGTATGTCGCATTGATCCCAGGAGCTATGCTGTCTGGCTTTTGCCCTCAGTAGGATGTCCCAAGGCAAACTGGTCCTAGGTGATGATGAGCAAGACGAAAATAAGAGGACTGCCCAGGCTAGGGTTAGCCAGACATGGGGAGAGAGCTTGAGGGAAAGCGCCTGGTGGTTGGGTCTTAGTCCATGGCCCCAGCCAGGCACAGCCCAAAAAGGAGTCCCAACACCTGTAGCAGGCACCAAAGTGGTTGGGTAAAACGTATGTCGAGCAGTGGTCAAGGACAGGGGCCCTGGCAGTCCGATCACCAGCTACTGAGGCTCGCTATGGGAACATGTCTGGGCACCCCTGGCTGAGGTGTTCTGAGCATGTCCAGAACAAGTCCGTGTCCATTGGAGGAGGCCCCAGGACACTCTGGAGACATCTCTGGGCTGGCCTGGGAATGTCTGGAGTGGGAGGAGGTGGCTGGAGAGAGGGGGGCTTCTCTGAAAGGCTGCTGCCCCAGCGATGCAGCCCCAAATAAGCAGCAGAAAATTTGTAGCTTGGATGGATTACGGATTATGGCTGTTTTAATGTGAATTCACTGTGCTGAAGTCCTGAAGAGGTTACTGACCTCAAACATGCAAAAAATAACTAAGCAATAAAAACTATGACTTCATGATCGTCTTCAATTCTCAGTGCAAGAAACGACTGGAAATAGAAGATGACAGCAGACTGATTCTGCTCCTTTCTAACTCTTTACTTGTATTCTTGGACTCTACTAGAGTAGCTCTGCATGATCCACACTTCAAAATAATCCTTATTTAACTTATACTGGGCCTTGATGCTGCGCCTTACTTCATCTACTCTCTAAAACAGGCCACATATATAAGCTGTACAGTGACAAAAACTGACTAATTACACAGAGCATGTGTAATATGTGAATCCACCGTTAACAGTTTATATCTGAAAGAAAATGAGAAAACTCTCTAATAGCTCCACTTTAACAAAAGGATACAAGAATAATGTGTCATAATCCAAAAATATTCCAACTATTTGCACACTTTAAAGACTCATATCGCCCTGTTAATGCACTTCCGAGTGATAATGGAGAAAACAAGATGGGAAGATCAAAAACAAAATCTCAAATCAAGACAGTTTCACATGAAGATAACATCTCTACAGATTCATTTTTGTTTCCTCCTTTGAATAAAGAAAAGCTGAATTCACCTTAAAGTTGTGCTGTAACAATCTTTGTCTCCCTTCCGGAAACAAAACAAGGAGGTAAGAGAAAACGAGACGAAAGGAAAACAGAAGAAAAGAACAAAGCTAAAGGAAGCATTTTATCCTGCTGTGTTAAATTGGGTGTGACTATGAACGATTCGGAAGCCCTGAAAAGGATGAGAAAATACACCCACCCACCCACACACACACACACACACACACACATACACACACAACAAAAACAAATTAACATCTAAAATGCTCCGGCTCGTTTCAACCGTTCACTTCAAACCGTCATCAGGCCTCTAATGGGGGCCAAGTTCAAAGCTCCACTAGACTCCCGCTGCTTTGCTGAGATGGAGGAACAACTCTTTCGTCTCCCTCTGCCTCCCTGTGTTTGTTTATCTTTTGCTTTGCTCTCTTTCAACCTTCTCTTTCCCTGCTTTACTCTCTTTTTCCATTGCTTTCCTCCCTTTATTCTGCATCCCCCTCTTCTTTGAGCAAAACCTCCTTTTTACTTTATTTAGCATCCGCTCTTTCTTTTCAACTTAGCTCTCCTTTGACTTCCTTCTCTCCTGTTCTTGCCTTGTCTCTTCCTCTTATTGCCTTTTCAATATTTGATTTTGTGGTGCGTGCAGCTCTACGCAGCTCTCTTGTTCTCCTATCCCACCCCTCCACCCACCACCCCCCTTTGTATCTCAATCCAGCTTTCATCACATGTGCCAGTCTTTCAAATCTGACAGACATTGATCAGCGCGGAGCAGCGGGGATGCTGTCCTGGCGCAAGTTTGTTCTGAAGAGCCCCATCAACCCCTGGATCCAAACAGAGCCTCGACCAGCTCTCTCTCCCTCTCAGAAGACAACCGCTGGTCCGTTATAGACAGTTGCTCAGCGCTGCCCTGCAGATATCTGCCAGGATCAAAACCCCTCTTTCTCTCCTCTCGCCTCTCCTCCTCTCTCCCTCTCTTCCCCCTCTCTGCTTCTCTTTCGAAGATGGCAGTTCCACAAATGTTTAACTCCAGCTATCTGCTCATTAAGAGGTCTTCAAAGCCTTCCATTGATGCAAAAAGCATCCATTTGAATTTGTAATCACCCTTTGCTGTACGACTGCTGCGCTCAGCGTAATTTCCCCCGGATTTTCTGATAGCCGGCTCAAAGAGCTAACAACCCGCTTTCTCCTCTCTGAGTAGCGTGGGGGGAAAAAAGAAAAAGAAAGAGAAAGACTTTATCAGACTTCTGAAAGCAGGGCGGTACGTATTTGTGAAGGCCTTGGGTTTGTTTATATGTGCTGACAAAGAAAGTAAGAATATATAGAAATTCACTCCAGCGACGACGCTCGTAAGAAGATAAGAGCAGTGAGGGGAGGGGGGGAAGACCCACTAGAGCTGGATATGGTTTGTTTGAAGATTAAAAGTTCTGTTGCCATCATAGGACGGGCTACTTTCCTGAAAGAAATATAAATGGTCTAGAAATTGGTTTGTCTATAGGGAGAGCCTTTAACTGATATAACTCTTTTAATGGTAGGCTTTTTTATTTTTTTAAATTCCACTTTACAAACTTAAAGGTGTGTGAAACTGCGAGAAAAACACACTTTGCCCACATGGTAAATTTTAAAAAGAAGCAAAACATCCAACCTGTATGCATATTTAGCTTAAAAAAATCCTCTGTGTGTTGTGATGACGGAGAGCCAAACTCTGTCGCTCTGTCGTGGCACAGGGAGAAAGAAAATATCGGGAAATAAGAGAGAAAAAAGAAGAAGAAATCCGTCAGATCCTCGAGGCAGAGGAACATACCTTTACATCTGGGTTTCCTCACGAGACGGAAGTGTTTGAAATGTAATACATAAACATTATTCCCTCAGCTCGCCATTTCCCCCTTCACCTGCAGAAGAGCGTGCACTTCTTTCTGAGCCACTTTGGGTAACTTTTCCACAACGTAGTGCTCCTTCAGTAGGTTCAATAAGAGGGCTGACTGGGACTGGCTCCTGCCATGTTTCATCAAACGCACTTGTCTTCAGCCATCGCAGACCTGTCTGTCTGTCAAACGGCTCATCATAAATCGCACTTTCCTCGGGTTTCTCCTGCCGTCTACAGAAATGCAGCTACTAAACAAGCAGCTTGAATTTTCTGGACTTTCAAGGACAAAGTAAGCAATACGGATTCTGGTGTACCAGAACTAACAGGCCAGTCATATACTACTAATAACCGTGCTATGTTGGGCCAGAGTAGCTTTGCATGATTTACAGTTCAAAATAATCCCTATTTACCTTACACCAAGCCTTAATGCAGCCCTACAAATCATCCACTGTCAATCCTGTCTTTGAGCCAACTTTCTTCTGATTGGCTCCCTCTCATAAACACAAGGTTTGTGTACAGGTATAGGCAGGGCTTTTTGTGTTCACAGCAAGTGATGTGTATTACAAATTGCTCACAGTTGACATCATGCAGATTCAAAAGTAGAAAGCAAAATGAAACAGAGCATTTCCAGCTAACTGAATCCTGATCGTTTTGGTTCATAGGCATTATGTGCAAACATCTGACTTTATAACTTCAAAACTTAACTATGTTTAATATGAACATCTACTATTGTAGCATAATATATGGAACTGAAAAGGGAAACCTTCATTTGTAGCGACTCTTATATTCAGCAAAGTAATAATAGTTATAACAACCAATGATCAGTTTTAAACAAATTTTCCAGCTAGTCAATTTAATTTGGACCAAGGGGGTGGGGGAAGAGAGATACCGACCATATTAAAAATCCATTGCAGATAACAAAGGCTTTACACCAGTGTAAATACTGATGCTTAGTGGATATGGATGGTTAATCCACAAGAGCGCGATGTGTGCATGTAAGTGTATGTGTGTGCGTGTGTTTCTAGGAGAACACATGCCACTAGGACAATTGACTCCAACCTAATCCCTTCCTGATGGCCTTTTCTTCAGACGCAGATGGAGACTAGGGGCTCTTGACCTTTGACCTGCGTCACTAAATCACATCAGTCACTGACTGTGAGGGCCGCAGGGCCCCCGAACTCCACCAGGCAGATGAGCAGCTGCTCACACAAATTCACACACACAACACACACACACACAACACACACACACTACCAAGCACACCAGCAGAAATTTGTTTTTTTATGCACATACATGTGTCTAGTCAAGTTTTTATACATATTTGACAAACAAAAAACCCACGTAGAAGTCAGTCTGCCGTTCTCGTGCCACCTCACTTTCAAGCACTGGCACACACACACACACACACACACACACACACACACACAGCACCACTAAATAATGTTCTTTTATATCTGTGTCTAAAATATTCTCTGTCATCTGTGTCCTTTTACTCAGCCACATCACACGCGCTCTCTGCAGCTCTCTCCTGTTTTTAACTTTTCTTCTTTTCTCTTCTCTTCCCTCGTGTGCTCCTTTTCAATCCCTTCTGGTACCCTTGTGTTGTGGCTACTCTGTTTTCTGCTGCATAAAACAGTCCCCACGAAAGAGGGCGAGAAGGTGAGAGACTAACAGAAATGCAGATGTTTCAAGGAAGGGGGGGGGGCTTTGACGGGAAAATTGCACAATAAAAGAGAGTTAAAATGTCTTTATTCTCTGTTTTTATTACCACACAGAACAACATTGATAAATGTGCCCCAAATATCAGACAAGGTCATGCTCAGTTCAAGTTTGTTTTTGCAGGAAATGTGTTTATCTACCGCTACGAATTTTCATGGTAAACAAATATTTCAGGCGAGTTTTTGTAAAAGCCAGATAACAATGATAAACTCAAAGTTCTTAGACTTCTTAGACCTGGTGTCACGTAGCCTCATGCGGCAACAAGCATATCTTTGAAAGTGAACTTTGGAACAAGTGCTTTACATGAGAGGCGGCTCAGCCGAGCTGAAATGTGGGCTGGCTCCTCTCGCACCGACGTGCTGCTCGGCCACGCTGCGCTCCTATGGAGGTCCCCCTCACTTTGTTGTCTTCACAGCAGGTACCTGCATTCCTTACATTGCTATCTCAAAAGTTTCAAGAGCAGCTCGCTATCTCTCCGTCTGCTGCTCTCCCTCTCTCTCTCTCCCTCCCTCTCTGCTCAAACCTTGCCGTTGCCTTGTTGCCTAGAGATGAAAAGGAGCGAGAATGGGGACAACAGAGTGAGAGGAAGAGGGGGGTCTTACCAGAGGAGGATGAAAGAGGAGAGAGATCAGAGGGGAGGGGAGGGGAGGCCGGCAGTTTGTTTGGGATACTTTGGATTTTTATGGCTATTGTGCAGTGCCAGTGTCCTCTCATTACTCCCTCACTCCAAGCTCAAGGAAAAATGCTTCTGGATGCACTTAGCTGTAAGTTTAGAAGAAAATGTGTGGTTTAGATTGGTGGATGCGGGATATTGTTGACAGGTACTACTCTGCTAAGCTGGTGTGTCAAAAAGCAAAGAGTTCATTTCAAAATAATTTTATTTATATAGCGCCAAATCACAACAGCAATCCCGTCAAGGTTCTTTATACTATAAGGTACAATAATCCAGAGAACACTCCAGCAATCAAACAACCCTCTATGGGCAAGGACTTGGCGACAGTGGGAAGGAAAAACTCTCTTTAACAGGAAGCAATCTGTTTAAAAAATAAATAAATAAAATTTATAATAAAAAAATTAATGAAAATAACACATTTAAATGTTAAATAATTGATAACAATAAATTGAATCCATTAATAATTTAAATAAAAAGAATAATTATAAAACTTTGGAAGAGAGACAGAGATTAATAATGACTAAAGACGGAGTGGTGTTTAAACATATAGTAAGTGAAAAAACAAGAGCACCAATGTCAAGCTCTGACATATCTGTGATAAAATAGTCCCATTGTGTCTAGAGGTTTACCTCATCACGACACTGGAAATCATCCAGATAGAGCCGACTGGCAGTGTAATGGCTCGAGCGCCATCCTAACCCACGTTAAGGGATGGCTTTGGTATCTCCCACCATCATAAAAATTCGGAATGGATTGCTTTTTTTTAACCCTTGACCAAAGCACTCACTCACATCTGGAGTTGGTCACCTGGCACAGCATTGCTGGTGTACTTGATGAGTTTTCCAGTAGAGATCAATAACTACAACTTTCTTTCCTTAACCTCAGTTATGAATTAGAGGCCGAGTCAGTGGACAGCCAGTGGAAAATCTACCACAGGTCACAAAAAGGAGGACACGAGGCAGATAAAAACACATAAAATACATCCAAATAGCACAACAGGTAAACATGTATGCGTTACTTTCTTTAAGATTTAGAAAAGCAGTTAGTTCAAGATCAGTCCTATGAAAATAAGAGCACCTAGTGATATGTGGTGTGCAGCCAGCTAGTTTGCTGTTTGCATATTATTTACTCCGAGGCAGCAGGACGAGAGCCATGATGTAAAACATACGCCATCCGCTAGCACGCAGCAGTGGAAGGGAGTTGTTGTGAAAGGCCGTCAGTTTGAAAACAAATCCATAACAAACTTCTAAAACTCGTGTTCCATGGTTACAAAACACACACACACACACACGTCTGTTTACCATTTCATTCCATCTGAACCTGCCTGTGTGTGTTTATGTGTGAGAGGGAGAGCGGGAGGCACGAATTTTCCTTTTGGAATCTCAACATTCCCGTTTCCTCCTTTACCGCTCTTTGTGCAGCCATACTGACTTATTTATCTTTCCCTCCTATCCCAAACACAGGAATGCTCCCTGTGGATGTGATCTCGCCTGCCGCCCCGATGTGTGCACAAACCGACCCCCGTGAACCCTTGCTCTCTCTGGATCTTTCTCTTTCTCTCTCTCTCTCTTGCTTCTCCCTCTCGTCCTCGTTAAACGTGAGCTCTCTCATGCATCTTTGTCTTCTTCTGCTCCTGCTCAAGAAAAGGCTCAGAGGCTGCAAGGAGGTTCGGTTAAACGTCCTGCGCCCTTCGTGACGTCATCAGCTGTTGTTCTCTGTCACAGCGCCTGAGGTTTGCCTTTGAAGCCCAAAGGTGCTCTTGAAGATGCGTCTGATGGCTTTTGCCCTCTCTTTCATTCGCCCACTTTTATCCCTCTGTGCAGAGGCAGACATCAAGGGAGATTCCTAACAAGCGTGTTATTTAGACAGTGATGTCATTGCCATGGGGATGTTGTGTTATGTCTGAGGCCATGCATCAACGGCGAGGAGAAAACACAGGATTTAGACGCGGTCAAATCTGGCTTTAGCCTGCAAAATGTAATGACAGACAGTCATATCATAGACTGCTCAGTTGAGGTTTTTATCCCCGTGTGTGGTGGAGAGAGGCTTTTCTACTCTTAACGTGACAAAGCTATGACACTCTGTGGATAATGCCCTTGTTTAGGCTGATGAGGATTGTTAAACAGACTCGAGTAAAAACTCATGCGCCTCTCAGACTGGTGCACTTTTTAAGTAAGCCTCAGAAGCACCGTGACCTCGATATGATATCCACCAATGTCCAGATCCTAGCCTTTGATAGACTGCCGGCTGGATCAGCAGTGTGCCCACCGTGCATAAAGCCTCTATTGTTGGATGCAGGTGCATGTTTGTGCATATCAGTGGTACTTGGCGGAGGGGAAGGGAGGGTAAGCGAACACCTTGAGTCAGCATGTGCAGGTGACGGGTCAGGAGGGCAGCTTTGGCTTGATGGGAAAAAAGTATTCAGAGAACAGCTGGAGATGGGGAGAAGAGATAAGACGTGGGGGACGCTGTGACAACAAAACACAATAAAGGTGAGGATTTAGATGGAGGGAAAGGTTGCAAGCAAAGCAACCGTTAAACTACTTCTAGTCAAGTTAAACTGAGAAAAAAGCCAAAAACATGCATCAGGAAAACCCGAAGGTTTGTTTAAAACCTGTCTAATTACCTTCTTTTGGTAGCACTTTATAATACAGCCTGCGATTAAGTGGGTGATTAACCAAGAAGCAAGTGGAATTTGAGTCTATTTTATCTTAAATTACGTAATTAGATAAGTATATTTATCTACAAATCCTTACTAGTGGACATAATATGTGGGTAACATTTACATTTTACAGGAAAAAATATATGTACTGTAGGTCATTTTAAGTACTGGTGCCTTAACCTTATCTCTTTAGATTTATATCATGCATCATCTTGTTTATTCAATTGTCCTCTTATATTTCATATAAACATGTGATCAGGACTGGTCTCCTTTCTCTACTTACAATATAGCAGCCCATATGATCTTGTGATGATGGAGTCAAACACTGTTGAACCATCAACCACAACTTTCAAACGGACTGTGAAAAAATTGATAAACGTGAATGAAGACCCGCTGCATGTAGCGCTTTTCTACTCCATCTGAGCACTCAAAGCGCTTTTTTACCACAAGCCTCATTCACCCATTCACATATTCACCCATTCTGTTAACCTATTCACACATTCACACTCTAATGGATGCATTGGTGGTAACTTCAGTCTCTTCCCCAAAAGATAACATGCACACTGGAGGAGCCAGGGACCGAACCACCAACTTTCCAAGTAGTAGTTGACCTGCTCTACCTCCTGAGCCTCAGTACTTACAACACAAAACTACAAAAACTTAAATAATATTAACAAATTCTCTCTGCAGGTCTATTATAAGAAACTTATCTGAAAGAATAGAGAATAGGGCATAAAAAGGAAATGATGAGGGTTTTTTTTAAAGGCTTCCTATCAGACCTTAGACAGAGACGAGCAAGACAAGTGCAAATGTTTCATCTGGAAACAGAGCAAAAGATGGAAATCAAAACATATCTTCAGACATAGATTTCTTTTTTATTTTCTTAGTTATTCTGATTTCTCAGTTTCTTGCAAATTATCAATCACACTTAAATGTTTCAGGTTATCAAACAAATTTTAATAATAGACAAGATAACCTGAGTAAATACAAAATCTAGTTTTTCAATCCTGATTTCATTTATTGAGGGAACAAGCTACCCAACCCTACATGAAAGAGTAATCCCACTAGTCTCACTAGTGTTTATTGATGATGTGACTGCTGATAGAAGCAGCAGGATGAACTGCTCAGATTCAGCAAAATACTGCTAAACAGATGAAACAGTGCTTCACCTCACAGTGCAAATAGGTAATGACCCAAAAGCAAAGCATCCTGCAAAAGCAGCCCAAGAGTTTCTCAAGACAGAAAATGAGCAATGAGAAAATGAGAAAATGAACTTTGAGAGTCTGAAAATGGGAGGCAGTATATAAAAATAGCCATTATTCCAGGACAGTTCGTGCCAAATTTTTTGTAATTAAAGCTGAAGGTCTGCACTTAAAATCCACTGTGTGTTTGTTCAACATGTTATGGACCTAACTGTATAGATGCTTACTATCTATTTGGATGACACAAGAAATCAGTCAAAATGCATTTCTGTTATGGTCCTGGGTCTTCGACACGGTTTTTGAGTTTTGTTTTCTTGTTGTTTACTTCTTTTAAAGTATAAGATAACTATGTTCTAGTTTTTGAGTGTGTGTTACTTTCCAGTGCCTCTGAGTTTGTTATTTATAGTTCTTGATTTCTGTTTTTTTTTTCATGTTTGTTCCCTTCATGTCCAGTCTGTCCTTGTCTTATCTTCATGTTTTTTTTTATCCTTTTAGTCTCCCTCAGTCATATACCCGAGTCTGTCTGATCACTCGGTGTGCTGTCTCCATTCCCTGTCTTGTCTAGCTAATACATTTGTAGTCCTGTCGCTGTGTTTTCTCCCTTCATGTTCCCATGCTCATCTCTCTGTGTTTCGCCCTTTTGTCTCCCCAGTCTGTTACGTCTCCATGTCGGTTTATCCCCAGTCTCTGAAGTTAATGTGTCTTAGTGTTAGTGTGTGTGTGTATCACTTCCTGTTTTATTTTGACAGTCCCTTGTCTCATGTGTGTCATGTTTAGTTTGCTTTCTGTGTTTTGTCAGTTAGATTCTGTTCGGCTGTGTTCCACAGGTGTGTCCACTCTACCACAATTGAGACCTGTATCTATATTGTCTGCATCTCCATCTGTTCTCTGTTGTGTTATCCACTCATAGTGTGTTTTCTCATGTGGTCAGTGAGTTCTAGTTTTCGCCTCACCTGGGTTCTTCTATTTTTTGTGTTTTTAAGTAATAGCAATAAAGCTACCTCTTCTAGTTTATCCCTTTGTCTCTGAGTCCTGCAATTAGTGAATAAGTAGTGAGTGATGAGTGATTTCATTCATTCTAACCTGTTCCTCTTTGGAGTTTAATCTTTTCTCAAACACTATTGTTAATGCATTACCTTCAAAAACATGATACTGGTATGATCCTTTTTATTTTTTTGGCTGTGAGAGTTTCCTTTACAGTATGTGATTGAGATTTCTGCCAAATCACGACACAAGGACATAAAATCCAATGGGAAAATATTTAACTCCTTTTAAAGGAAAACATTATGGCTGCGTATGAATTCCTGCATTATATATACATACATACATACATACATACATACAGCACACACTTCCAGGCTCTCAGCATGTACTGTCAGGTTCAAAGCGTAAAAAACAAGTTGCAGAAAAAAAGATAAAAGGAGAAAGAGGAGGATATGTTTACATTTCTGCTGAGAAAAATGAGGGCCAAGGATCTCAGTGTAAGCAACACCGAAACGTGTTGAAAAGTGCGTGGCTGAAACTTAGTATGGGCTGCCCCATAATAGGAGGTGGCGGTGGCAGTGGGAGGGGGACTAATTTGAGAATATGAGAGGTGACAGTTATCCTATCTGGTCAGACAGGTCTGACACTGCTGCACGCACACACACACACACACACACACACACACACACACACACAGATATGATATGCAGGCATACAGCACACGGGTAATTAAAGTGTTGGATGACAGTGTTGCTTCCTTTGGAATCTCAAAGTAGGAGCCGCCACCGAGCGCTCTCCAGTTTTGCTTGTCTTTTCAATTCTGTGTTTTCTAGCCAGTGTATGATTTACTGGCTTGGCTGAATGGCTTTTTAACTGACAGCCTGAATAAATGTTCTAGCTGCCTGACTGATTAGCCGACTCATCGACAAGCCGGCTGGCTTCTCAATCCATCAATCCTGCTGTTTTTTCTTTTCTTTTTTTTTCTGCATCCACTACGCACTCGGATCAGATCATTGTTATTCACAAACATCAATTTGACCTCAATTGACAATTTAGAAAGCTAAAAGCAGAGGGCTTCCTAAAAGGCTTAAGGATTTGTCGATTTTCTTCTTAAAAAGTGGAAATCGTGCCAAGCCCCAACCTGAGCCAAGCCCTGGAGCCAGCGTATTCTCACATTTCAACCACCAAGAATGGGCAAAGGTGAGACAAGAGGTAGATTCACCACAAAGAGTTGAGTGCGTGTGTGCATACATTCGTGTGTGTTCAGTTTGTAATCTAACCCTGCCAGATAGCTCCAGGGAAAAGGACATTCACTGTTGCTGCTTCCCCTTCTCTGCATTCCTGCCTCCCCTTGACGTGTGGCACCAAAAAGGTGAAGCAAGAGGAGGAGGAGGAGGAGGAGGAGGAAGAGATGAACCAGATTGTTTCATGCCAAACTGATTGCCTCGGTGCTCCCTCCCAGTTACTAATCAAATTCATTCCAGCAGGCACCTGGGAAAAAAAAAGTCCCATGCAGACATTTGGTCTGCTCTGTCTCCTCTCTGAGCCACCTTCCAACCAGGCTGCTCCGCTGTCAGGACTCAGAGCAAACAGGAGTTGGCCCAGCTCTGAAGTGAAAGCAGCACTCTATTTTTGAGTACAGTGGATGATGATGAGGCCACACTGCAGCTTTGTGCCAAGTGTTCGGGGCTGGGGAAGCTAAGAATATACAAAATAAAAGCAGAGCGTGACAGCGGGAAAAGAAGGTATGCTCAGGTTTTGTTTGGAGTTGAGCCTACTATGTGTGCAGCGGATTCAGAAGTTTGTTACAAAGAGCAAAGTAACTCTGCTCCTGAGGGAAGCTCTACATCAGCCCACCTGCACCGAATTCTAATATCAGCCTCTCAAAGTATGTAAATACACAACATGAAACTGCAAATGCTATTCAAACCGTGTGCTGTGCTAACCGTGCAGGTTACATGTAGATGGTGTGAGCAGATCCATAAAATATAAGGATTTCTGTTTACACTATTTACACCTCTAGAGCAGGATTTTAAAAACACTGAGGGAAGACAACAAAGAGCCCAGAGTCCCTCAGTGCAACAACACTCGGAGAGAAATGTCTGACTACACAGCAAAACAACTTTGGTGTGCAACTTTACCATCTTTACTACCATGTATTTGTTTTTGCAAATGGAATGAAACCCTATATGCCAAAGAATTACATCCATATTCATTCATTGCAAATAAAGGCCAAGATTTCACCACTGATGAATAGTTCTTGTTAACTACTTGTTACTCCAGTCTGCTTGGAGGTCGTATGAGGAGCCAGTAGCATTTATGTGGACAAGTGCACATGGTTGCAACAAATTAGGCTAGCCATACATCCAGGTAATCGCAATTTTATTTATATAGCACAATTCATCACACGCAAACCCCAAAGTGTTCAACAAAGACGATGAAAAAAACAAAAAAATCTGTGTAGGTTTCCCTTGCCTTAAGGCAGTGAAGACAGCAAGGGAGCCCTTTTCCTCAAGATACTGCTACTACAATGAATGAGTCCTTAAAACATGTTTGTGGTTAGTGTGTGGTTCCAAGTGTGATCTCAGTTTTAAAGCACATGCAAATGTCCACATGAAGACTTACTTTCATCCTGTTATGAAGGAGACTACTTCACTTAGACCCACATTCAGGTTTTGCAACCATTTGATCTTAAATTATCCACCATTTTGGACATGTGACAATCATGGTGACAGAGTAGGATCGAGTAATTAAGATCCTAGTCAACCACCAGGTCGTGAGATAAAAACGAGTATTCCCCAACTGGTTGCAAGTGGTTGAAAAGTCACACACATTAGACATTAAGTTGGCAGATTGATGGCAGTGGCTGGGAAAATATCACTAGCTGATAGGTAATGTGTTTTCCCCAACCAGTTAACAAAATTCTCCTTGTGATTGTTTCGGTTGCCAGCATATTGCTGTGGTCACAATTTGAATGGAAGTAACGAAATTTTCTGCAAGCACTGGCCAGCGACTCTCCGAGCTGTCGTGAAACTGTGAAAAGTTTGACATAAACCTTGAAAGTAAAAGTAGAGCCCTTTTTGAAGGCGAACCTTCTCCATTTCCAGTTTCATCAAGCTGTACTACCACTGATAGCAGTTGGTGAGTATTTGCAGACAAACATGCAACCAAAGCAATCACAAGAAGGGTTTTTGGTGGAGGACCTTTGCTACCCATTTCAAACTGCAAAATCCAGGAACTTCCAGGACTTCCAGGAAACACTGCCGATCAGCAGGGGAATACATGTTTTCCAAGCAACGGGTGGTTGCATCGAATCCAATATGGCTAACAACTCTCACGCAATATGCGCATGATATCACATGAGAAACCTGAAGAAGACTTTTAATCATCGCCAGATCAATATTTTTTCCACTGGCTATTTCTTTGAGGTCTGAAAGTACTTCAGAGAAACAATTTCAGTCATCACGCAACCAACATTTTTATCCTCTTCATGTGGATCCCAAACCCCAGATTTACGTAACAGATCATCAAGTAAGGGTGTGGAGATCAAAAAAGATGGATGGGTGTATGAGAAATCTCAGCTGCATTTTTTTGTAATTTTTAACCACAATCTTTTCATCATAACCAGGTTTGTGTGTGTGTTTTGGTACAGGACAGCATTTTAGAATCAAGGCTAACAGACCTAAGTGGTGATAAGTTCGGTAAATATGACATTTACGTCAGTCCAGAAACTTCTCAGTTTGCGCCCAGATTTCCAGCAACATTAACAAAAATATGACGTCAGGGTCAGTTTGGTAAAAATTCAGAAAGCGGTCATCTGAAATAAAATGCTTTCATCAGAGCTGTCATGCTGAATACTGAACATTTATGGATGTGAATGTTGGTGAGGAGCTGCAGATTTGTGTTGATGTGTTGCTGTTACGAGACAGACAAGACCTTAGCGTGTGTCCCAAACACACATAAACACACACGACTGCATCAGCACAGCTCTTGCCCAGCCTTCCATCCGTAGGGATTAGGCAAGCTTTGTTAACACGATGTCAAGCAAACTTCAAAATAACCCCCATCTCAATCCTCTGCCTCTTTACCACCCCTTCCACGCACACACGCGTCCTCATCCCTCACTCACTTTCTCTCTCTTTAAAGCATCACTGCTTTGCTGTCAGGGGAGAAAAGTGATCAGAAGCTCACAAGACTGTGGCGAAGACTTCTTCTCTCTCACGCATGCACATACACATCTGATTCTCATCACCCACACTAAGCAGCAGTAATTAAGTCACACACATTAGACAGCTTAGGAGGTGCAGATTGATGCTCATCTGAAGCCACTTTAGCAGAAGATGACGGTAATATGTGTATTTCTAAGTTTCTGAGTGAGTTTGCATGTGCGGCCGGTCTTGTGAGTCTCCAATGTTTGCTAATTAAAGCAGAACATGTAGCAGGGGGTTAGCAGACCTGTGTGAGGCGTCCCTGGCATGATTGATTGTGAGTGTCAGGACTCTCAGCTGGGTGTCTCCCTGCGTCGGACCTCGAATAAAGGATTACACAGACCCTTGGTAACCTTGGCTGGCTTTGTGGTCCTGGGTCCTGCATCAAAGACCCAACGGGAGGCATTAGCATTTTTAATCAGCCAGCCGGGCCCCGTGCCGGCACAGGATGTTGGATCACTTTCATTGGAACAACGCGGAGCGCGGAGGTGGGAGGGTGGCACTAATGGAGACAAACGCAACACGCTACATACATCAATCCAGCCAGACACAGGGACACAAAAGTCTGTGCTCACTGTATGTCACAATCCTATTTGCCTTTTATGCATCTCTGTAACAAGGCTCTGCCCTTCCTCAGTTTGTTGAGTGAATGGAAGAGCATGTTATTATGTTGTCTTCTAGTAGATGTAAAGAGAGGATGAGGCTCATTTTGTTCAGGAAGCTGCTCAGTTTTCTGCTAATTAAGACCTCCAAGTTGTCTTCAGAAAAGTCCTGAAGACTGAGATTGAGGGTGAGACTGCCTGTTCTATGCACACTTACAGTTGTGGTCAGAAGATTACATATGCTCATCATGGGCTTGAATGTCATGGTAATTAATCTAATTGTTTTTTTCTTTCTGTTCTTTTTCCAGAGTGGAATAATTGTAGAGCATACATCTTTAAAGACTGTGTGCACATGTCTGAACTTATTTTGGATTTTTTCTCAAATTCATGCAGAGTTAAAAGGATATATATGCACAACCCAAGTAAATAGAAAATGAAGTTTTTAAACAATGACTTCATTTATTAAGGGGGAAGAGTTATTAAACCTGCCTGGCCCTATGTGGGAAAGTAACTGCCTCCTTTGTTAAATCATAAATGTCCTGAGATTAACCATACCCAGGTCTGATTACTGTCAGACCTGTTCAGCCAATAAATCACTTAAATAGAACCTGTCTGATAAAGTGAAGCAGGCCAAAAGATCTCAAAAGGCAACACATCATGCCACGACCTAAAGAAACAACTGAGCAACAAAGTCACTGACACCTATCAGTTAGCAAATAGTTACAAAGCTTCTTCTAAGGCTTTGGGACTCCATTGAGCCACAGTGAGAGCCATTAACCACAAATTAAGAAAACTTGGAACAGGGCTGAACTTTTTAGGAGTAGCCGGCCTACCAAAATTACTCCGAGAGCACATCAACCAGGAGGTCAAAAAACAACCCAGAATATCATCTAAAGAACTGCAGGCCTCACCTGGCTGAGATAAGATCAGAGTTCATGATTCAACAATAAGAAAGAGACTGGGCATGAATGTCAACCACAGGAGAGTATCAAGGTGTAAACCACTGCTGACCAAAAAGAGCTCAAAGGCTCATCTCACATTTGCCAAAAAACATCTTGATGATCCCCGAGATGTTTGAGTAAATTATCTTTGGAATGATGAGATGAAAATCTGAACTTCGTGGAAGGTTTGAGTCCTGTTACATTCGGTGTAAAACTAACAGCATTTCATAAAAATAACATCATATCACCAGTCAAACATGGTGGCGGTAGTATGATGGTCTGGCGCTGCTTTGCTGCTTCGGACCTGGACAACTTGCATTAATTGAAGGAACCATGAATTCTTCTCTCTACCAGAAAGTCCGAAGGTGAATGTGCTGAATGCTTTTGTGTGACCTTAAACAGGCCGTTTATGCTCAAAAACCCTCCAACGTGGCTGAATTAATTCTGCAAAGAAGAGTGGGCAAAAATTCCTTCGTAGTGATGTGATAAAGTCATTGCCAGTTATGGCAAACATGTGATTGCATTTCATACTGACAAGGGTGGCACAACCAGTTATTAGGTTTAGGGGGCAATTCCTTTTTCACACAGGGCCAGGAAGGTTTGGTTAACTTTTTTTCCCTTAATAAAGACTGAAGACTAACAGGGAAAATGGTGAGCTCACAGCAGAGAATCTGACTGAAATGAAAAAAGGATCATATCCAAATAAGTCAGCGACATATTTCAAAGAAAACTATACTTCCCACACTGAGACTACTCTAAAACACTTTCACCTTGGTGCCAAATCGTATTTGTTAATTTGCTCACGACTTCCGCACCAGAACCTCCAGGAGACGATTAATAAATGCATGCCTCCAACCTGATCCTTGGCTGAGTATTTGGAGAGCAGCAGCAAGAGGGGCAAACATATGCCATTTGTGCCATCTGAATAGCACATTAAATCTTCATCACAGGAAAAATTTGCTTTATTGCCAGCTGTTGTTTCAACACAATGCCAAGAAGAGCCAGAGGACATAACAACGCAGGAAAACTGAAGGAAAAGAAAGTACAGAAGGAAAACAACACTGACAATAACAGCAACAGCTAGAGGAAAACAGGAAGTAGAATACGAATGAGAGGAACAGTAGATTGAATTCATATCCAGTCCGGTAACATCATCGGGATACCTGACTTTGCTCTCCACGGGGGTTTATTATCACAGATTCCTCGCGAGCATGTGACGGTTTGGAATAAAACCTGATCTGTAGAAACAGTTGAGCCAGTGTGTGAGATGCAAATTCACAACTGAGTGGATAGTAGTTAAATCTCTGCCCTTGAATGGCCCGGAGAGAGACTTCCAAGACTTAATATCCCTTTAGAAGTCTATTATCTCTCCCTGGCAACTTGCTTCTCGACCAAACACACAATCCTGTATGAACAAAGCTTTAAAGTAAACTGCAGTGTCTGGATCTGGCACTTTTAAATAAGTAAACCTTATCAACAGCTCAGTCCACTGTTTATGCGTGTCTTTACTCCCCTTCTTCGTCTTCTTTTTTTTCCCCTTTAGTGTGTCTTCCACACAAATAAGCTACACACACCTCCCCCAGTTTTTCCTTTGAGGATGACGTTTAGATGTGGACACAGTTTGATGTGACTCATCAAAGCAGAGATCAGGGTGTGACAGGAGCGTCTCCCGATGTTTCCTTTGCTCTCCCGCTGTCAGCAAAGCGGACACACAGTCAGACGCCCGGAGGTGACCACTGGAAACTTTTTATTTGATCAACTGATAGGCGCATACAGAACCCTTCACCAGCTTAGTTCAAAACAAGAAACGAGGATATGGACGTGGCAGGATGCGTATGCAGAGAAAGGTTCCCTGGTGGGCTCCCCTCAGAGAGTGTGTGTGTGTAATACACAGGTGCGTTAAACCTGTGTGTATGTGGTGGTCTTTTGGCAACATGTACGCCGGACTGCGCTCTCTCTCCCGAGAGAAGGTAGAGAGAGATGAAATAAGAACAAAAAAGTGCAGGAGAAGAGAGGCAGTCCTCAGCAGTATCCCGCCTGTTGGACTTAAAAGAGCAGGAGACTGCTCGCCTTTTCTTGCCTGGCAGCTCCAACAGATAAGCGGAGAAGCAGCAAAAGGAACACGAGGGACAGAAAGCAAGAGGAAAATAAACTGACAAGCGCCTGCGAGATGATAACCGCTATAAAAGAAACTCAGACTCATTAATCTGTCAAGATGATGGCGATTATCAGCAATGTTTGAGTTCAGTCTTAGAAATTAAAGACGCTTCTTAGAGAACTTTTTACAGAAGAGAAAGCCCCATCTATAAAGTGACTCACTCTTCACCCATTGCTTTGTAGATGACAGCTGGTTGCATTAGTGATAGTGGGCATTGCGCTCAACTCAAGTCACCTTTTCATCTGTCGTTGCTTCAAGTCTCCCTGAAGTTCTGCTACTTATAATGTGAATTTGAGGGCGAGTACATCCCTATAGAGCCACCGGGACGTTATAGGGCCATGGCCACTTTGATTGACAGGTGTCCCAGTGGAGGCACCTGTAGCCAGTAGCTGTGTGCTAGGATTCACCTCCACTAATTAGGGTCCCTGAACTCCTTTTGGAGCTTTTTATTGGAGTTATCTGACTGATAAAATGGCTTAGTGAGCAATGCAGGCCATCCAGGAAGATTGTACCTTTGGTGGGTGATGCATTTTACTAGTCTGTTACTAACTATTAATTAACAAAGATCTTTGTTTTGCCTGTAAAGTTTATGGGTGCAGCTTGCAAACCAAGCTTTATAGCAATGGCACCCTTTCATCCAAATATGATCATTTCTGGCTCCAAAAACCAACATAGTACTAGCCAAAAGGCTAATGATAAGTCTGCAGAATAAAAGATACTTCTGGCTTGTCCCTTATTCACAAATCAAAATTTTGATTGGGCAGATTTTTATGCCGGGTGCCCTTCCTGACACCACGATTAAATCTGTCCATAGTCTCTTCCTGTGTGTACCCCCATAGGCAGTATAGACAGATGCTGCTTTTCATTTGCCTCGGAAGTAAGATGTTGGAGGAAGGAGTGACATCGCTCCCGACTTTAGCCCATTCCAGTAGTAAAGTCGGAAAAGCCTGGTCGGTGTTCTGTGTGTAGCTCATTCGGCATGTTACAAAGATACTTCAGTTTTACTATTGTTCATGTGCACTGCCACCATCTTGGATAGTGAAGTCAGGGTTGGTGCAACTGTAGGGGGCATATTCTTTGAAAATTTCAAATGGGAACTCAGAAACTTCCATCTTCCATCTTCAAATTGATCTCACCAAAAATTCCTAAAAAAAAAACTGAGGAGGAGGGGCCTTAAACCTTGCAAATCTTACAATCCTATAGAAATCTATAGAAAAATAGCTTTCTGTCTTTCCTGATGAGTTTATGGGTCACCACTCATCTTGAGTGACAATTAATTAAAAAAATTAGGTCTATTTTGTAAGTCTCGGTTACAAAATGTTTTAGAAAGGCTATGACTGACAAGTCGTTAGCCAAACAGCAAGTGGTTTGTGTCATGGCTGTGTGCAGGCAGGCAGGATGAAGGACCCAAGTGCAGGACTCATGGAGGCAAAAGTAAACTTGAAGAACTCAGCTTTATTGCTGGCAACTCAAAACAACTTTAACTGGTAAGACTAGGAACAGAACTTGGAACGGAACACACAGGCGAGTTTGAGGGTACAACGCGACAACGAACGGGGGAAGACGCAGACACTAAATACAAGAGGTGAACAGGACCACGAGGGAACAGCTGGGAGACACGACACTAATTACACAGACGAGACGAGACGGGGGGTGTGTGGGGGGGCAGAACATTACGCATACCGAAGGACAGGAAGCATGACACAAAAGCAGACTTGACACAGAGACGTGGACATGACAGGTTTAACACTAAGCACACAACATACGCAGATAAAACTGATCAGACTATACCTTCTCTAGGAATAAGACACCATACAGGGAGGCACAGAGACAAGAGTGACAAGGAAGACACGGAACAGAGGGAGCACGGAATCAAAACTTAAGAGCTAAACTCTTAAAAAAACAAACAGAAAATCTTAACATAATGATCGCAGTGTATGTATGTATGTATGTATATATGTTTATATGCACCCTATATCCTTCTAAATTGCTGGGCTAGTCTGAACAACTTTGCATGAACATCAAAACACTTACAGCAATTATTAACATTTATATGTTTTTCAAAAATATATATTATGAATCCAACTTATCCCCCTGTGAATGTGATGTTACGTTCTCTGTTTGCGTTTGTTTCACATGTCATGTACAACATACATCCTCCATACGTAGCAAAATTTGTATCCGCGCTGGAAATTTATTCAGCTCACGACTAAAAACAGAATGAAGAGTTTCACCACAGACCTGCCAAACAAACTCCTGTAGGCTGGCCTTTTGCTAGTGCTGTTAGAGACGTTATATCAAATCTGTTTTGATTTAACCACAAGGGAACATAAATCTGTGCAAAACTTCAAGGCAACCATGTTACAGTCGGGAAAGGTGACTGCAAAAGCAGCGAAGCGAGACACGCAACAGTTCAAATGAATATACCTTTCTTCAGTTTAAAACACTGGATCTACTGTATTTCTCCACGAGCAAAAAGTTGAGCTAAGTGACATCATGTTCGGACCAGTTGTCTGTTTTACCACATCAAAGTCAAATCCTTGCTTTTATAAACAGAGCTGCACGCCTTCGCCCACTGCTGTGCAGTTAATGCGGCTGGTGTGATGGTCTGTAATAGCAGTAGCAATATAGTGTTGCAGGCAGTGCAATGGCAACTTTAGCTATTTGAGCTAAAGTGGTGAAATGAATGCAGAGTCTACAGCTGCAGTTCAAAGCCTATCAGCGTTTGAATCTTAACAAGAAGGAAAAAAGGCCCCTGTGCATAGAGAGAGAGGGCAGAGCCCGGCTTAGATCTTCAACCTCTGTGTGCGCGTGCACACACATACACACACACCAATTCACAGCTTAGGCAAACACATTCACCGACATCAAAACACAAACATTAAAGGGCACGCAGACAATCACATCAAGACACACAGCAAGAGCCACAAGAGTGCTGACACACAAACATACAAAAAAAGCAAACAAGTTTATACACACACACATCAAGACATCATCAAGCGCATACACACACACACATGGCAGGAGTCCTGTGTCCCTGGCTGGCCAGCTGTGGGAGGTCACACAGACATGACAGTTCTGCTATCAGGCCAGCATTAAGGCCTGCCGCTTTAAACACAGTCTTTTGAAGTCACACCAAAGTCAGACACTAGGATCTCTCATCTCCCATCTCCCTTTTAACACTGCAGTGCCGACATTTCATTCTGCCCTCCTTTTCATGCTCACAGCTTTGAATTCTGCCTTTTAAAAGACTAATTTTAACTTCTTCAAGGCTGGAGAAACAGGCAAAGGCGCATCGAAGATTCTTCTGCCCGACGTGCTTCTTTTTCAGCCAAGTAACGAGCGTTCAAAGGTAGCCGAGGTCCACCAAAGTAACGCCATGTCTCTGATGTTCAGTGTCAGCAGGCTGATAAACTGAGTGTTGTATCTTTGACAGGCTTTGCACATCAGCTTTTATCTTGAGTGTATGACAGTGTTTGTTTCCATGCCAGCAAAACTTATTTGCATCTTCTGCCGGCCTGGCGCCCCCATTGGGACTATGGTCCCAGTCTAACCATCATTTCAAGAGCAGCATCAATTAAATGGCACAATCTGTGAATTTGTTTCCATAGAGTTCAGTCAGTGAATTCAGTGGCCGCAATCATTCATGAGAGATTCAATACAACTGAATTAACTAGCTAGCTCAATCCAAGTTAAGCTAACCCTAAAGCGTTCACTGTTACACCCCTCTACAGTAACGTGAACATGGGTCTAGCTCTGGTACCGGTGGTGGTTCAGATTAATTAAACTTTTAAGAATTTGGGGAAACGGGTCAATATGTCACTGTAAACACAAAATTACTGCCAAATACAACAATGGTAGTCTAAATTTTCAGTTGGTACTAGACCACAAAGTTGTTGGAGCCACGCTCAAACTAACGTTCCTGGCTAAAAGCTTTAGCTGTTGAAACACGCAGAACTGGTTCAAAATTTGGCATCGGGTTCAAACGCACCCATGAACTTCTGAGGTGGAGAAGGGATAAATGTTCTTAAGGCTTCAGCACTGTCAGCGCTGGGAGGGGAGATGGCATCACAGTGGCTTTTTCCACCCTGAATAAGACTTCAAACCTGCATAACATCATTTTATCATTGTAAGTTGAATAAATCGAACAGGAATATAGACTCTCCAGTCACTTTATTTGCGCCTTGCTAGTGCTAGGTTGAGGATTCTTTCGCTTTCATGATTGCCTTAATTCAGAAAACAGGTTTAACTCACTGGGTTAAGCTTGTCAGGCTATGTCACAGACCTCAGGTTTGAGTTGCCCTAGGGCATTTGATGTGTGTCTTCCCTCTGTTCTCCCTGCCAGGATTCCTGTCATAATAAAGGTTAAAAATACTTTTTTTTTTTTTAAAAAAAAGAAGAACTGGCTGAATTCTTTGTGGCACACTGACATGCCAGCATCACACAGTTTCTGCAGATTTGTTGGCTGCGCATCCATCATGTCAATCTCCCGTTCCACCACATCCCAAAAGTGCTCTATTGGACTGAAATCTGGTGACTGTGGCGGTCATTTCATCTCATAGTCACAGTGAAATGCCACATTTAAGAAACCAGTTTAAGATGATTTCAGCTTTCTAGCGTGGCATATTATCCTGCTGGAAGCAGCTATCATCAGATAAGTACACTGTAAGGGTACCCATCAAGGGATAGACGTGGTCAGCAGCAATACTCAGGTAGGCTGTGGTGTTTAAACGATGCTTAGTTGGCGCTAAGGGGCTGAAAGTGAGCCAAGAAAATATTACCCACAACATTACACCACCGGGAGGTTGAACTGTCGACACGAGGCAGGATGGATCCATGCATCATGTTGTTTATGCCAAACTCTGACCCTACCAACCAAATTAAATCCAACAAACATCAAGACTCATCAGACCAGGGAACATTTTTCCAGTCTTCTAGTGTGCGTTTTTTTTGAGTCCGTTTGAATTGTAGCCTCAGTTCCCTGTTCTTAGCTCACAGGACACGCACCCGGTGTGATCTTCTGCTGCTGTAACCCATTGTGCGTTCAGAAATGCTCTTCTGCATACCTTGGTTGGAACGAGTGGTTATTTGAGTTGCTGTTTGACTTCTTGCCATCAGCAGTTGGGCCATTTTCCTCTGACACCTGACATCAACAAGCATTTTCTCCTAGAGCACTGCCACTCACTGGATATTTTCTCTTTTTCAGATCATTCTCTGTAAACCTGTGTGTGAAAAATCCTAGCAGATTTCTGAAAGACTCAGAACAGCCTGTCTGGTACCAATAACCACGCCATGTTCAAAGTCACTTTAATCAGCTTTCATCCCCATTTTGATGCTCTACTTAAACTTGAGAGGTTCATCTTGACCATGTCTACAATGCCTAGATGCAGTGATTCACTGCCATTTGATTACGTTTGATACACTAATAACTTTCCATCTTGGTGCACTGTACCTAAGGCCTTTGCAGTCCTTAGATCTCAATCCAATAGATCACCTGAGGGATGAGTTGGAAGGAGAGATTTGCATCAGAAGCCTACAAATCTGCAGCAACTGTGTGATGATATCATGTCAATATGGCTCAGAACCTTGTTCAGTGTATGTCATCAAGATTTAAGGCGGTTCTTAAGGCAAAAGGGGGTCCGTCCTGGTGTGCTGAACCCCCTAAATAAACAGAAAACATAAAACCATCTCCCAGCTATGCTGCTGCTATTTAAAGGTCACTGCAAAATGTCTGAACAAATGACAGCTAACAACTTTTGCTTGAGTTTTTCTGGTGAGGACAGCTCCCATTAACATTTATGTTGGATTTAGATTACTCAGGCCATTCATTTGGTAGAATAACATCCTTGTTTAACTCAGAAGCTCACTTTGTTGGAAAGCTCCACGTTTCATTGGAACTCAAAATAAGTGATGACAGGCCGAGTCTGAGGTGCTGAAAAGTGGTCGTAACAGACGATGGTGAGAACCCCCATTCGTTTGCTTTTGGGTTGGAACAGCTAACTTGTTTTGGTGTGTATGTACTTACCCCCCTACCAAACGCACACACGTGCACACACAACCTCTACAGCTCCCCCCTGTAGCTGACCCAGGCTAATTTTTCTGCTTACTCCACTCAGTGTTTCATAGTTGAACAGATCAAACATTCTGCAAAGCTGTGGGTTTGTTTACTCCAGCTCTGACCCACACCCAGCCAGGGACGCACAAGCACTGCAGCTCTTTTTCCACATTTTTTGCTGTCATCACAGACTTCTCCTTACCTCTCTCATTTCTAATTTTTATGACCCCCCCCCCCCACTTGCTCTTTTTGCGCTTAAAAAAGTTTCGTTCAACACGTACCCAATACTTTTTTTTTTTTACCATTCGTCTAATGTTAATCGATGACCCCTTTCACTTCTCCCCTTCCACCCGTGGAGCCATCGTCCATATTTTGCAGGCCTCATGACTTCATTTATCACGTTTATGAGGTGTTATTTTTGAACTCAAACACTCTCCTTGATTTTATTCTGCCTTCTCACACCTTTCTTGTTATCCTTTTTTTTCCCTCAGACTCTCAAGCTACTTTGAAGCAATCCCCCTCTCTTTGCGAGCTCTCCCAGTCACGCACAACAATACGCACGCCCGTGCATGTGAATCTACTCACGTGTATGCTCACACGTAGCCTGTGCTGATGCAGCTGCGTGTGATGTGAAGCCAGATCCATTCTTTCCCAGGCAGACCATCAGGAGTGAGGACTGCGGCTCACAGTTCACCGCGCTCCTTGGCGCTCTCACCTTCCTCCCTTTCTTTCTTTCTTTTTTTTTTTCCAGCTGGTGAGGTGACATAATTCAAGGCGGTCGCAGGATGGGAACAAGATGAAAAGCAAATAACCAGAAATTATGATTATGTACGGCTTGCGTGTAATGACTTTTTTCATTGTTCTTTTTTTTTAAAGCTTACCCTATGGAGAAATCTTCATCTGCTGAGGACTTTAAGAGCTTAAAATCTATTAAGTGGGCCATGAGTTAGGATTAATTTTGTTTGGTAGTCAAACATATAAAGCACCTACCTCAGGTAATTATTAAAAAATAAACAGATATTAAACAAAAATTGTGATCTAACTAGTTTGTAATCAATATACTATAATGTTAAATGTAAGTGACACATTTCCAAAACAAAAAAGTGATTAAACATTAAACACTGCATCATGTTGCATGGTTGTATGTACTGTTTGTGCAGACCAGCATATATACTGTATGCCGGAGTAGCAGCATAGTGATAAAACAGTGGACTTATGCAAGGAAGGTATACATGCCAACTATATGCTGAGTAGTTAGCTGACCCTACCTTGCATTGCTTATATTTAGAACTATAGAAAGCATTCATTAAGGTTGCCTTGTACCATTATATTATTTAAAGTTAACAAGTAATTATAAAAAGATGAACTTAAACACAATTTTACTAGTGTAACTACAATATCGTGCCAAAATCAGGGCAATGTTACTGTGTTATTACATCAATTGTAACATTTAAAACAAATAAGGTTAACCTATTCACATTGCAGGGCCCCCATCTTACACTACTTACAAATGTAAGATACAAACAGAAGACGTCACATTAAATTTTGTTTGTAGGGACGCTGTCAGGAGCAGTTGAGAGAGTTTTCTCCCCTAAGAGGGAGGGAGTATATCATCAGCTCTGTTTGTTCGTTCGACAATTCAAGACTATTCAAGATATAATTTTCAAATTTTGTGTGATTGTAGGAGATGGTAGTAACAGCTTGAGCTGACTGAATTTTGGTGAAAATCGGGGAAAAAAGATAAAGGTCACACCAAATGTGAAAATCTGTAAAAACTTTATATTACACACAATATTTTTATGGATCACCTACAAACTTCACAACAACATACTAGGCTTTGTGCGACATGAATACTTTTGGATGACCGTGACCTTTGATATTAGCGCCCAAGTTCAACGTTGACCTAGAAAAAAAATGTAAGAAACCATATTGAGTAATATATCACATGACAGGGCATGGAGAAAGCTGTACAACACTTTTTAAATGCTTTCAATACAATGCCTTACGACGTCACAATGACACCATGTTTTGCAAAATTACACACGACATGAATATATCTTAAAATCTCAGGTTTTGACAGCTCATAGAAGCCAAAGGTTTCAGCCAATTCTGCTCCAATCACAGGGATAGAGATGAAATAACAATACACCATTTTGGTATGTAACGCTTCAGGGTTATGGGTCAAAGGTCAGGCTCGCACGAATTAGGAAAAGCTTTAGTTTAGGTTTTTGGAAAAAACAAAGGAGCAAATGAGTGTTTAATTTACAATAAAAATTTGCATTATCTATGAATTAGCATTGCTGTTAAAATTCATGTTTTCTTCTTTAATCAACCTGCAGTAACCTGATGTTTATTGAAAATGATCCCTGTAACTAGATGCATTCTTGTTGTGGTTTACATTCCTTCCAGAAAATCCATTTACTTCTAAGATAAATAATCATGACAAAATAAATTTGGGTTAATTTTCCCAAAGGTCCGGCTGTATGATATGGTGGCCTTTTTGGTGTTTTCAGGGTGTGCGCGTGTAAAACAGCTCGTTACCCAGATGAGTGGAGTTGTGTGGGTGTTGCTTGTATCCAACAGACTGAGGGCGTGCTGTGATGTTTAATGTTCACGTTGTCCAACTTTACTACACTGTGTATCGAGCCCAGAGTCTTGTTGCATAATGCTAATATGCTCCCACGTAGCTACAACCAACAAAAAGGATAAAATATTACAAAGGAAAAAATATTGATCTGTAATTTTTGCCTTGTGAAAAGTGGTGTGTTCTTGAATTTTCCTTATTCGCTGAGGGAAAAAGCTGGCCTTGTGACTCTTGGATTTTTAAAAAAGGAGAGCGTGCTGCTAATTTGTTGTGATCCTGCTGTGTTTATCTGGTTCTGGTTCACATCGAGGGGGCATGAGAGGCATCCATATTGTTTAATAATCAGTGGGATGTTTAGATTACACATGCAGGTTGGAGCAAAGAAAAGCCAGACCCACCATCTCTGCATGTAGCACCCTAAACAAGAACCACATGTCTGATTTCTGGTTCTTTAATAATTTCTCTCTCCTGCTCGACTTCCCTCTCTCCACCCCATCCTCGTGCTATATACTCCCCTCGACTCCTTACCCTGGGAAAAAAAAAACGTGGAAGCTCAAAGATTCAAAAACACATGTGGTTAACCATAAAACTTCACATGCACTCTGTGTACTCCAGCCCCCTCCACACCCCACGCTCTCATCCCCCCCAACCACCCAGCCAACCGACACACACATCGACCTAGAAGGAGAAGAAAAGTCATACATTAGAGGAGACAAGGAAACAATGGGAAGAGAGGAAGCAACATCAGGCAACAATCTGAGCTGTCTGAGGCAGGGAGCAAAAACAAAGAAGTTTGGGGGGTTGGTGGCGGGACAATGGCGACAGTCAGAAAGAAGGTGACTGCAGGCTACCATTCCTGCACGGGGCCCAGAACAATGCCTATCCTGTGGCTTGGTGGGGCCGCGCTGTGCACTAGGTGAAATTTAAGACAAACGTAAACACCAAAGGAGGACAAAGGCGCTCCCTCTCTTTACAAAAGATGCCTTCCCTTCAGTTGTGGGGAGGATGCACGCAGAATTCCCCAGCACGGCCCAGCCGGCTATCACGCCTCATGTCCTCAGTGCCCTTTGGCAGCACAGCATCCGGGTGCTGCTTCACCGCAGCGGCAGCAGATTGGGTTTCTGGCTTTCACTGTCAAGCCCCTGTCTTCCTTATTCCCCAAAGCACAGTGAGATACATAATCTCTTCAGTTTCTTGCTGTTTGATTGGTGAGGAAAATACAATGTCTGTACCGTTGGATAAAAGAGCAGCTACTTCTCCCAAGCCTTCCGACAGGATGTTTATAACCCCACAATGACAATGCAGATCCACTTTATGCCTTACAGTGATAACTCTGTTAATTCCTGTCTTATGGATACCGTCTAGCTCACCATGGCCAAGCAGCCGTTGACATGACATCGTTAGTATAAAGCGGTGTAAGGTCACTTGATTGGTTAAACGGTGAAGGGATCAGTTTCCACAGTGGCGTCTACTCAGGATCCAGACGTGGGCCGCTGATTGACCACAGTCACTGGTTGTCTGGGTTGATGGTTGCGACTGCAGTTGCTGATGCAGGTTAAATGATGGGGTTTGTTAAACCTGGACACAAAATTGGGGGTCTCGCTCTCTTTTACAAGTCTATGGTGAAATGCCTGAAGGGTTTTTTTGTTGTTGTTTTTTAAAAAAATGAGGTTTGCGGTGACAGAAAGCGAGCAACTCAGCTGTTCTTTAGGTTTGAGTTTCTAACTCTGGATCAACTTATCGTGTGCTTTAATGCACACTGCCGTGCCATTTTGCCATAAAATCCAAAACATTTAAGGCTCTTTTTGCCAAGTGCATTACCACTGCTTTGAAATGGCTTTACTCTGAAGGGGGGATGGGATCAAGGTCACACCTTTTCTTCACTAACAATCCATTTTTGAAAATGGCCTTTGTAACGACTGCGCACAGACGTCAATGGCTCGCATTTGCCATTCGGCATGCCTCAGTGAGATTTTGGTTCCACATCCTGTTTAGGTTCCTGTTTGCCATTGTTCCAACTCAGAAGCCTTTGATCTCACATCGTGTGGGCGGGACAGGTAGCAGAATTTGGATATGAACTGGTGAAACAATAGCAGGCAGAGATGTGAGGGGGAGGCTGAGGTGGCAGATTGGCTCAAAGTCGTGCCAGTTGATTACAGTTCACAGCTGCTTACTTTGAATTGTGCACCCAAGTATGTGCCAGTACTTACTGCATAAGATCCAACAGACAGATATCAGTGGATAAATGTAGAATTGGCAGAAAACTGGTTAAAGTGTAAAAGTTCTTCCTTTTGTTCTCAACTTTTGTTTGCCTTCTTTTTTTAATCGGCAAACAAACTTTGCCTATTTTTCATGAGAAACTGGCCGATGGTCTCAATCCTGCCAGGTTCACTGTGATTTGATTACATGCAAATTTATTTGGGAAATTGGATCTAGCAACTGTCTCACACATGCTCACATGCATGCATTTTCCTAAAACCTTTTAAACTATCACTTGACACAGTATCCCTGACAGGATGATCACTGAATCAAATGAGGTTTTACAGCCATGAATTTTTCCCTTTAAGGCAGACTAAACGTTGGGCACCAACCAGTCAACCTGTCATTAGGAAAGACATATCAGGGGTAACCTACCAGAGATGAGACTGTAAATGAGCAATAGCCTTGGAAGCAAGGGGCCCAATATGATAGTCTTTCAGCCAGGATGTTGTGAGGCATCACAGATGTGGCATCCCATGTGATATGCTACGTGAGACAGAGAACAATCAATTGTTGTGCCCATCCCTCATTGTGCATTCCCGTGCTCCTCAGATGGTCACAATTCCTGAATTGGGAAAGCTGGTCTTTCAGCTACAGTGTTTTCATTGTCCTTTTAAAACATAACACACACTAAAGTTTAGAAAGGGAAAAAGCAATCTTTTCTCCATCATGGATATCAACAGACCAAGCAAGGCTTTCTAACCTCTCTAAGCTGTTGTTCAGACTTGAAGCAGTGTTTATGTGCATTCTCCCATTAGAAATTAGAAACCCATTTTACCCACACCACATGAACGCACAATCTTTTTTTAATGCCAATAACTCTGAACCAGCACAAAAGAGCACTGCTTGGTTTCAGGATCTCTATGGCACTAATTGATGCTAAGCTAAAAGAGATATAAAAGCTAATGGTCAAAAAAACAACCCCAAAATGCTTCGCTCACTCAAGTTTAAAAAGCCTTCCTACATTCATGAATAGCAGTCTACAGTCTTCCCAACCCCATGAATCCTTCAAAAAGATGACCCCATCTAAAATAGCTCCCCATACAAAGGTGGGTTCACAAGGCCTTCTGACAGTGGAGCGCCGCTCTGTGAGGGCCTCTTAGTTCTAAAGACTCTAAAAGATGGCCTTCAAGTGTATGCACTGACCTTTGCTGATGAAAGGGCTGAAAATGGTATTTTAACAATATCATGATGCCCTTTCAATATGAAAGGCAGCATAAGCAACACTCTTAAGCAATGAAACTTGAAGGAAGCGAGTGTGACAGAAGGACGTGACGGGCAAAATAGCATCGGGGGGGGGGCATCAGTGTGCAGGTGAGTATAGCCGTTAGGTATTTAAATGTTGCCTGCATGCTAGATTGAGTTCATTACATCACCATATGCAGCTGGAGATCTCACCTGATCCTGCACTGAGGAACAGTTTTGCAACAGATGGAGAGTGTTCATTTAATTAACCATATTTGTTAGCATCCAGACGTCCCATAAGCGTAATAAAAAAGCTAAAAAGGAGCTTCTAACAAGTATTGCGCACAGTCATGGTAGAAGGAAATCAAATGCACTTTATTGATTAATTGATCATCAGCAAGTGTGTGCACCTAAGTCTGGTGTTAACGCACACTTAAATGTCATCGGCATTGCTCTTAGAGGGGCAATTGCCGCCCATCGGTCTGAGTAAAAGATCATTTACAGCTGCCAGTCTTCCTAGGAGTGGACGTCCAAGTAAAGTCAAAGCGTGCAATGCTGAGAGAAACTGCAAATAAATGTTAAAGTTAATGACAGAACAATTAGAAAAAGGTTGAACAAATATGGGGCAGCACGGTGGCGTGCCTCACTGCATCAAGAGTTGTGCTCGAGTCCTGAGTTTGAATCTACCATCTGGCTGGGATCTTTCTGTGTGGAGTTCACATGTTCTCCCCAGGTACTACAGTCCAAAGACACGCAAGTGGGGTCGGATTAACTGGTGATTCCAAACTGCCCATAGGTGTGAATGTGTGCGAATGGTTGCCTGTCATTCTGTGTTAACCCTGCGAGAGACTGGCGACCTGTCTAGGCCCTATGTCTCACCCTATGATAGCTGGGAAAGACTCCAGCCCCCTGCAACCCTGAAAAGGATAACTGGAAGAGAATGGATGGATGAACAAGTACGACCAGGAGGAAGCCTAGACTCTTTAAAAACAACATAGCAGCACAGCCTCGTTCGCAAAGTTGCACCATATCACCACATATCAGCAAAAACACCTCATACCAACGGTCTAGCACAGTGGTGGAGGGGTGATGATTCAGGCTAGGGACCTTGCTGTCGTTGAGTTGACCACGAACTTCTCTGTGTAGAAAACTATTGTAGAGTCAAATGTGAGGCCATCAGACAGCTACAGCTTGACAGAAATTTGGTGATGCAACAATGATCCCAAGCACAACAGCAATCCTACAACAGAATGTCTGAAAAAAGAAAAGGATTAAGGTCTTGCAATGAACCAGTCAAAGCACACACCTCAATCCTGACTGAAATGCTGCGATGGGACCTTAAGAGAGCTGTGTGTAAACGAATGCCTTGAAACCTCGATGAATCGAAGCGACATTGTAAAGAAGAGTGGTCGAAAATCCCTCCACGACGATGTGAGAGACTACTCCAAGTGATTGCCGCTAATGGTGGTTGTACAAGCTACTGAATTGCCATTTAGCTTAATTATTGTTAAACAAATAATGACACGGTGTAGCAAGTCATGTCATTTGAAGCTGTATTTACCTCATTTTAAAACTTCCTGAGGATTTTTATGTCCTCATACCTAAAACCTTCGAACTGAAAAAAGGATACTCTGTTTTATTTTTACCATGACTGCATGTACCCAGAGCCTCCAACAGACCTCTTTCACATGAAACAGTAATAAACACAGGTGGTACTAAGGCTATATTAAATAAAACCTTCATTAATGTCATTAGTAAGACCCGTGTTTACCTAATTTTTAATGTACCCCCCCCCACACACACACACACACACTCACGGGGGAGAGAGAGAGAGAAAAAATAGCAAATGTGAGTTCATGATAATCTAAGCAGCATCAAAAGAAAAACAGTGGAAATAGTTACGTTTGATCAAACGACTAAAGAAATTTGAAGGCCAATTACTG
>VUQG01020251.1:49010-60699 GCA_015106755.1 Etia nguti
GTGTAGTGATATGCCAGAACAGAGGACGTCCCATTGTAAAAAAAAAAAAAAATCCTTTATAGCTGCCATATTTATGTGTAACCCAGCCTATCAGCTCAGCTGAACAACCATTTGTCAGCCTTTGAGTTTCATTAGCTTGGTCATAGTTACTGCATCCATCCATGCCTCGACAACCCCCCCTGCCTCCCAGGTGACTCGAGGTAAAGAGCAACTTGTTGCACCAACTTTTCTTTTTGCTTTGCGTCCAAAAGCCAGCTGACTAAAGCACACCTGGCCTTGAGCTGTGCACCACGCAATGACTTCATAGCACCTTGTCACTTGAGAGACATGTAATTACGTCAAGTCCTTTAGAAGAACGAGGGCCAAGGCACGTACACAGATAAGCGCAAACCACATGTGGACAACAGTACAACATGAGCGACTGATTTGTTCCTTCATAAGTGATCAATCAGAGCTAATTTAGACAAATGTCAACTTTTAAAAATGAGGTTTTCTTGATTTTCTTCACCGCAACAAACATCTTGGTGACAGTGGAGAAGAAAAACTCCCTAATAACAGGAAAAGAGAGCCCCAGCAGAGCAAGACTCAGCGAGACATTAATCAGAGAAAGGTAACAAGCGAATCAGCTGACATCAAAACACTGCTCATGTCCACAGATACATAAAATGTAAAGTTACTACACCCATTCCTGCTAATAGACTCAAAGTCACTCCAGTGTACACTCCAGTGGCAAAAGCAAAAGTGTTTTATGATGGAGCTTAGCATTAATCTACACCACGTCCTGGCTACTGGAGTGTATCTTTGGGTGTTTTCAAAGGGGCCACAATCCATCTTCTAGTATGGCTACAGCTTCAAACACAAACCTCTTGTGGATTTGCTCTCATTTTTGCACACACACACACACACACAATGCATGTTTGGATAATATTCACTTACACACTGCTGTCAGTCACGGACATGGCGTCATCAGTCAAGGCGTCACTGGAAACCTCGCTGTCATTCGTGCTGCTGACAGGGGCGAAAGAGCCTGAATGGCAGGGGTTGAGTGAGTCTCCTCTCTTGTATGACCTGAGAAGTTTCCAACAACACAGATCAGATTAATATGAATCAATATCCAACCGGTGGGTGCACTCCATTGTGTTTCTGTCATTTTGAGAAGGTGACATCAAAACAAGCTGCATCTTCTAATGTTTCAGAGGACTATAACTTTAACCTCACTCATCTGCTCCCAACAACAATGAATGGATGTGACAGAATAGTCTGAGGCCTGGGAAAACTTCAGTTTTCTCCTTATTGCTTCTTAAATATCCCATAATTTCTCTTTCCATTTCCCCGGCATACATCTCCCGCTGTGTATGCATTCTTGCCATGGTACAGGAGGAGGGGAAAGGAGGGGGAATGACCCAAAAAAGAAAAAAGTATGGAGCGGAAGCATGAGAGTATGTCAGAGAAGGAAATAAAGGGGAGAGGTGGGTTCTTCACGAGGAGGCAGAAACGCAGCATGACTAAAGCTGTAGGCCCCCAGCTCCGGGCTGACCTTCAGAGGGGCTCGCAAAGAGTCAGGTATTTAACACAGCTGGCCTTGCATTCTTCCCTCCCTGCCTCTTTCACCCCCTCATTTATGCTTTCTCCTCCCTCCCTTTCTTTAATGCGTCCCACCACCACCCCTACCCCTCCACCTCCTCTCCCTCTGTCCTTCCTTCCTTTCGCTCCCTTTCCCCCTTCCCACCTCCTCCTCCTCCCCACCTTCACTCTCGCTCCAAAAGCATGCCTCGTAGTCCCTATCCCTGAGTTTTCAAAGGAAAAAGATAAAAGTGGAGAAGCCGGGTGGGTTGGGGGGGGGGGACGCAGCGAAGGAAGGAATCAGAGGAGAATTGACGCAAACAAGAAAAGAGGGAAGAAGAGAGTGAAGAAGGTTTTTTGGTGGGGAGGTGGTGGTGGTGGTGGTGAGTGTTGATTCTGCACTGTAGCTGCTGCCGTTTGTTATGTTTTCTTTTTTTTTAAAAAGAGAATCTGAGTCAGATGAGAAGAGGTAAGGGGAGAGGAAAGGAGAAAAAAAGGGGAGGGGGAGAAATTAAGAGCACATGTTTTGAATCTGAAAGGGTGACAACAATGGGAGGGCAGAGAAAAGGGAGAGCTGCCAATCCCTGCTGTCCTGAGCAGGTAGCTGTCAGCTTAGCTCAGCCTGTCACTGTAAGTTAGCAACAGGAACATCAGAGGATGCCCCAGAGTTGACACTGCTGTCTTTGCTGTCCTTTAAACTCATGAATCACTTCAATTTATTTGGGATGCAGTCTTAATCTTAAACGCCCTCTTTTAAATGCAACGTGGAAAAAAAGAGAAAAAGGCCTAGCAAGCACTCGAATGAGACTACAAAACAGCCACTTCAAAGTGCCATCTATAGCTCTGCTATACATTTATCTCTCTGCCAAAAGCTTGAGGACAGTGTGGTACAAGAGGAGGCATAGCACAGCAATGTCATCATCTATTATTTGCTGGCTGGGGTCAGAGCCAGCGTGCTCTGTGAACTTTTCCTGTGGAAGACGATCCCTCACTCTGCGGAACTATTTCAAAGCCCCGGAAATCCAGGCGAGCGCCAGCAGAGGGCTGCTGCTGCTGCAGGAGACGGTGAGAGAGGGGGCCACAGTAATAGACAGGGAGGGGGGGAGGCTGACCAGTTTTCTGCAAACTAATGTGGTGTTGAGAAAAAGCACTTGGACACAGAGAAATGCTTGTACGGTTGCCTCTGTTGTGCAACAACAGGTTTACACTTTGCACCAGAAAACAGAGTAAAAGCGCCATACCTGAATCCCCCGTCCATCACCTCCACTGCCCTCAGGGAAATGGGGGCCCTCTGCGCTTTAGCCGAAAGTCCAATCAGTGCTTTAGCCTTCAAATCACAACTCCACTCCTCCTCCTCGTTGAGCGTGGGCAGGTATCCACATACAACTTTCAGGTCCGCCAGCCCGTTCGAGTTGACGTGACTCGGGTTCTCTCCCCCAGTTCTCACGAACTCCAGGTAAATGTCAGAGGTCAGAAACATCTGGTACGCGTTCTCCTCCATGTCGGTCTGGATCTCAGTCTGCGCCTGGTCGAACATGGCAGAGTCTATGTGCTGCTTCTTAATATTATCCCGTATGTAGGTTTTCGTCGCGGGCTTCAGCTGTTTGGCGACAATGCTGTTGTTTTCGATGTAGCGCTTGTAAATTGCTTTGGCGACTCTCTGCGTTTTGGTATCCTTGAGGTCCATCTGCCTGAATCCATTGCAGGCGAACCAAAAGTCTAAAGTGTCCACACATTTTTCTCGCTCCAGGAATGTCCTAAAAAGAAGAGCGCCGTCCTGGTCCCCGAGGAGAGAGTGCAGAGACTTTGTCCACCGGGAAAGCGGGGAATCCGGGGAGGCACTCCCCTCTGGCTCCCCGAGACCATCCTCGTTCCTCCTCGCAGAGGAGCCCGGAGAGCCGAGCAGAACGGATTTGGGGGACTCCAGGGGTTTCATCACTGGGAGCTTGCCGGGGTAGCAGGGCGCGTCGCCCTCCTCCCCGGGCACAGGGGGTCGAGGCGCATCTTCGCGGAAACTACTGGCTATATGGTCCATAAGCGCCCGGCTCATGGCTCTGACGGCAGCAAGGAGAGAGCGTGTGTGCTGTTCCACCTCCTCTGAGCTTCTACTGTAATCTCCTCACTCTCTTATGTCAGCGGGGGGGCTTCTCTCTGGCTGCCCGGCTTCTCTCTGAAACACAAAGTATTGATCTAATCAAAACCAGATCCGCCCCAACATCAAAGGGGGGCAGAAACGCAGTAAGAGCCTTTTCAGACCCTGGCTGACTTTTACAGAAACAGACAGACTAGTTCAGATTGGGGGGGATCCAGCTGCAGCAGAATTACATAAACAGCACTTCTTCATATCTCAACTAAGGGATGTGATTTCTACAGGAAGGCGCTATTGGTTAAATTAAAACATTCAACAGGAGGGGAAGGGGGGGGGCGGCACCCACCTAACCGAATCACCGCCATGCTTTCGATAACATCACGAGAAGTGGTAATTACATACATGTTAAATTGGGTTAAGACCTGAGCGCCAATTAATAAGACATGCCCCCCCCCAATAAAATGCCAAAGCTTTACGCACGGACGCCGCTTCCGGATCGTTTTACCCTTACCATCCCTGCCACTCTCTCATTTCTCTACATCTCATCTCAAAAAAAAAAACAACCACCAAATCGAGCCACTGCTTCAAGTACCTGTAGGACACCGATGTGGGACAAACTCCAAGTGATGGAAAAACGTGACCGAAATAGTTAATGCGGGCAGGCAAGGCTGCTGCTCGTGGAGCTTTAGCCTCCACAACTGTTTAAAACACCCCCCAGTTTGTTGCACAGACGATCGCTACAACGTGTCCGAGAAGCATCAGCGGTAGTTACAGTGTATTAGCGGCTGCTGTGCAACCTTGAACATGTCACTTAGTATCACCGATCCACCGCTCGACTGTTAAACATGTCAAGAGATTAGAAAAAAAGAGCTCGTGGCACAGCTACAAGTCAAAAGCTTCCCACAGGATACCGAAAAATAAAAGAAAAAGAAAGATAACGCACATTACACGCGTTTAAAGACGAAACAAGCCCTGTTTTTAAAAAATAAATAAACGTCCAGACTCCAAGTGCACCGAAGTCTCTGATCTGTCTGATCTTGTGAGGGGAAGAAATTCACACGCATACACACACACACACACACACACACACACACACATATAGAAACGACCACTTAATTCGATATGTAAAAATACAAGTACGAAATATTATCGCAAAGGAAATTTCACTGAACACGGCACCGGGACGACTCAGTTCCTCCTTGGGCTTTAAAAGTAAGAAAAGCGACCAATCACCCCCCCCCCAACCCTCAGAACATTACTTCAAAGGCGAGTCAACAGCACATCAAAGAGAACTCCAATGGGGGCCACTTTGAGGAGGCACACACTCTTGCAACTTACCATCGATCCACGAGTTCTTCAGGTCGAATTAAAACTCCGGGTTTCTTCTTTTTTTTTCTTCTCCCTCCACATATACACACACACACATACAAAAAATCGCTTATAATCCACAATGCTGGTCTCCTCAGCGCGTCCACATACAGTCCGTTCAGGTTCGAGCCGGTTTACGGAGAGAAAAGTGCACTCGAGAGAGGAAGAAAAAATATATATCGCTTTTCTGCCTCCTCCTTTTCTCCTCCCTATGGTTTCAGGCTGCCATGCCGCACAGTAAGTCTCTCCTGTAGGCGACTCCAACACCAACTGAACCGAGAGGCTGGAGCAGCGCACTTCAAAGTGAGGAACCGACTGCCGGGTCCCGGCAGCTGCATAAAAAACAATTGCAACCTCGTGCCTTCAAAAAAAAGAAAAAAGGATAGCAAGTGACGGAGACCCCTCAGTTTTGTTGCAGTCACTGGTGACGAAATATTGTTTAAAGGGTGCTCGGTTTATTTCCTGACCTTTCCCTCCCCACCTTTTGGCAGGCTTTCTGTAGACCACGAAGTTGTAGCTACAGTGTGAGGACCTTATCAAAGACAGGCAATCTTGAGCCAACTCCCCCGAGGCTTTGGAGCGTCAGAAGTAACTGATCTGCCGCCCCAATGGCATTATCGCTACAATCCCTCTGTTGCTACATAAACTTTAAAGACGCGGGCATTTTTTTCTTTTCTTTTCTTTCATGGGGTTGCACAATAAATGCAACGGCGCGTTTCAAAATAGCACGTGTAATATGACAAATATGTTTTCTTTTTCTTTTTTTTTTGAGGGGGGTGGTTCGGGGGCAAACATCCTGCAGAGTAATGAAAGTCTCATTGAGCCGCTGCAGGATTCGAAGATACTGAAGGGAATTCCCAACAGTGGAAACGTGTGTTTTGACTAAAGGACAGTCACTTTACCATCTCCAGTGCTTATAAAGATACAGTGTGTTGCCATAGGAAAGAAAATCACAGTGCTGTTATCCCTCCACAGCTCCTACCAGTGGCTTAGAAGGGCACGTGCATACACAGCAGATTAAAACATCTGCTCACTGTGGATAAGTTCACTGAGAGATGTTATCACATCATTTAAGAATAAGTCCTCTTTGCACTTCTGACTATGAAGCTCTCTACTCCTTAACTGCAGCGTTGAGATAACACGAAAAGGAGGTTGGAAAGCAGCTTGGGCAGCCAAAATGTCCATCGAGATGGACATTTTAGAAGCTGTGATTCCTTTATTTGTACCGTGGTGGCTACAGTAGTGTTGATAGTGTTTATTGGACAGACTCAGTGGTGTTTTGAAGGGGTCTTTAGTGTTCAAATGAGCCACCACAGGGGACCCTTTGTGCAAGATGACTGCCTATGTTCTTGAAAGAGAGACAGTAGGTGTCTGTGTGTGTCCTTGTTGTCTCAGTGGACAGGGATCCAAAAAAGAAGGGAAAAAAAGTACAGTACAAAGACGGAAACCACTTTGATCAGCCTGTTTGCTAAAGGTGCTGTGAGACTTTCTCCCTTGATGCCTCTTTTCCCATCAAGGTTAATAAAAGAAGAAATTGGAAGAGGCCATGATGACTAAGGGATTACTCATCATTCAAAGGCCACTTTACCGCCTTCAAATTCTGTCACATCCTGCACAAAAACATTCCCATTGTGTCTACTTCAAACGCACTATCCTGGCAAAAAGTTCAACAGCCGTGTAGCCCAGCAGATACTCCCTACAGTTTCTCAGGGGGGACATATGGAAAATTTGTCATTTACACTTGACCAGCTTACTGAGGAAGCTGTAACACTTGAAAAGTAATGAATAAACACTGGAAATGGGTCAAAAGAATTAACTGCCACCAAAATTTGTGTGTTTGTTGAAGGAGAAAACCCTGTACCATGAAAGACATTAACAATAATAATGAGTCAGACTTGGGGCGAGAAAAAAAGTTAGCACAAGCACAATTTCTTATCTCACAAAAATCTACATAGCAGAGATCTCTGTGCAGGTTATACAGGTCATCTGGGTAATATACCAACAGCACCTCTAACAGAGTGAGTCTTTGTTAACTTTGGACAGCCTAGGCTGACCTCTGACAGTTAAAACATCAGGGTGGAAGACATCACCAGGGTGATGGTAGGGACCCCCTGCCGGTACCAGGGGCCAGTTGGACCCTTGTGCCCTGCCTCTTCAACCCCCTCCGTGGTACAACAGGTCGGATTTTCCCTGCTGCCCCTCAGGAGCTGACCTCAGGTCTGTGAGACAGTCTGTGGGTCTGTGTCTGTGGTCTGTGTCTGTGAGACAGCCCCGGTCTCGGGCTGTCCAGGGGGTTTTGTCTCCTATAAAAAGATCTTTGAAAAAAAGAGGCTTCAAGGGGAGAGGTTATGGGATGTAACTGTCTCTCTTTATGGGCAGATATTATTACTGGGACAGGTCAAATTCAGACCTGCTACAAAGAGCTCTATAAATAGAGACGGTTGGATTGGGAGGGAGGGGGAGTCCCATAAATCAGGTGTAAGCCCATTACTTCTTTAATGTTGACTGCTTTTTTCTCTCCATGTGCAACATGGATCTCAATACTTCACCTTAAGTCATATTTGATGGAAAACATTCTGACAAATGAAAGAGAGAGAGTATTTTTCTCCCATATCGCCTTCTCTTCATTGGCTCCCTGTTAAATCCAGAATCAACTTTAAATTTACTTTATCCTTCTCCTCACATACAAAGTCCTAAATAATCAGGCCTCATCTTATCTTGAAGATTTCATAGTACCGTATCACACCAGTAGAGCACTTCATTCTTAGAGTGCTGGCTTACTTTCTGGGATATTTAAAAGTAGAATGGGAGGCAGCGCCTTCAGCTTTCAGGCCCCTCTTCTGTGGACCCAGCTCCCAGTTTGGATTGGAGAGAAAATCTCTCTACATTTAAGATTAGGCTTAAAAAAATCCCTTTTTGATAAAGCAGATAATTAGGACTGGATCAGGTGACTCTGAATCCTCCCTTAATAATGCTGAAATAAGCATAGCCTGCTGGATGCTTCCCATGAGGCACTGAGAGTTTCTTCTTCACTCACTATGTGTTTATACACCACTCTGGATTTAATCGTTATTTATTATTAATCTCTGGCTCTTTCACAGCATCATTCATCTTATCTTCCTCCCCTGACCCTCATCCGGTCACAGCAGATGGCTTACCTCTCCTTCTCCTCTTCCTGTTAAAAGGGAGTTTTTCCTTCCCACTGTCGCCAAGCGGTTGCTCATAAGGGGGTCGTCTGATTGTTGGGGTTTTCTCTGTGTTATTGTATTTACCTTACAATATAAAGTGCCTTGAGGCGACTATTGTTGTGATTTGGCGCCATATAAATAAAACTGAATTGAACTTCAGAGGACAGGACAAGTTTTTCTTTTTTTTAGTGGATGGGTTATGAGTAGCCTTGGGCTGTCCCAACTGCTGATGGCCACTTCAGCTGTAGCTATAAACACTAAGAGTGTGTGCGTGTATGCGAGTCCACCGGTGCTGTCCTCTCTGCGCAGAAGCTCTGTGATCACTAACTGCTCTCAATTACAGTATTGTGTGCTGTTCCTTTTCGGCTCGGGGTTAAACTCTTTGCAGACCCCTTTGAAGTACTCATCCCTTTATCTCAAGCCAGAGCCAAGAATTTGGGGGAGGACAATGGAAAATGAAACCAAGAGGGAAGCTTACGGCAATTATCAACCAGGGCCATGAGGTGTAAGTCAGTTCTCACAGACAGAGAGGGAGAGAGAGAACAGATAAAGAGGCTAACCAATGTAGGACAGGGGGTTACTGTTTCAAGTTTGTTTGGTGTGTACACACTCCAGGCGACAAGCGACTGCCGAGAGAGGAAATGGAGGCCACCTCTTCAAAGCAGGTGACAACTGGGGTGGGGGCAATGGCCTCTAAAGAGAGCAAGAAGCTGATGAGAGAGGTGCAGCAGTGTTGATGGTGGTGCAAGGTGTCCACACACAACTTAAGGAAGGAAAAGATGAGTAAGGGTGGAGAAGGATGGAGAAGAACGGTGGGAGAAGTGCTGTTGTCAGCAGAATCAAATGGCATGCAGCGAGCTGGGGAAGATACAATTAAAGTGTGGAGTTAAGACAGGCTTTGAAGTTGGACATGGTGCGTAATACCCTTAAAAGTTAAGGAAGGGCAACAATTCACCAGTTTGTTATGGGGCTGTTTTGAAAGAGGAAGAGGAGGAAGTCAGGGAAAAAAGAGAGCGAGTTGTGGAGGGGGGTTTGTTTTTGAAAGGGTTCAGTTTGAGGGGAGTAAAGTTGGATTTCAAGCACCAATTGGCCCCAGAAGGATGTATTATTTTAATTTTTTTATTTGCAAAACAGAGAATGTAAAGTGCGAGTGGGAGTCTGCTCCTACGTGTGAATTATGATGATGGGGAGGAGTGTGTGAAAAAAAACAGAAGTAGGGAAAGATAAACGTATCCCAGAGAGCAGAAAAGGGGAAGTGAGACAGGTGAAAGAGAAAAGACTAGAATGAGACATGAAATAGGTAGGGAACTGGTAGGTAGGGAAGACAGAGAAGAAATAAAAGAGGCAAGGGGGGGGGGTGTTGGAGGTTATTTATTGGTTTTTTCCCCTCATTTTAATCCCATTTTGCGCTTGACTTTTAAGTCTAACAATGTATAGAAACAATGTCGGATGCACTGTCTAATCCCGTTTGGGCCATGAAGCTCACTCCACACTGACAGTAATGACTTTCATTTCCTCTGCTGCTTGCACTGAAGCACCATGCAGACACTTCACAAGCTGGACGCCCCAGTTCTGCCATGCTTGACAGGACAGTGATCCGTCTCTGAATCAGTCTTAACCTAACCCCCCCACTCATCCCTAATTTATCACTTTAACCCCGTCTTCCTCCTTCCTGACTTGATGTAGGGTTCCCCCCCTTCCCTGACCTGTGAAGGTGATTAACTTGCTCGTCCATTCATCAGATGCCAGATTTTATCTTTATCCCCACTTCCTGTTCCTCCATTAAAAGGGTGTGACATATCAACAGAGTGAGCGCCATGGCAACGGGGGCATGCTACGATGAGGGCAGATGAGGGCTCAAACGCTCAAAGAGTGTCACTTAACAAGAAAACTTGGAGTTTTCAATCTGATGTTGTTCATCGGTCAGATGTTAGTCCAAATCCAGAGACGAAGTACCAAGCTTCACATTGTCTGTACAGGCAAATACACATGACAATCAGATCAAGGTTGAGATGAGATACTTAGACGTCCGCTTTTAGGACTGCAGCTACTAACAAGCACATCAAAACTATTTAATTAAAAAAAAAAAGCTGGGAAACTGTTCTGAAACCACTTTTTTAATGATAAAACTAAAAGAAGCCCAATTTCTGCTTTGAAAATCAATTGATATAAAATTTTATCTCAACAGTTCTGGGTCTCCTTTTAGTTTCATAATTTGACAATAACATTATGACGTAATTCAAAAAGATGGATGTCTGGATGCCAATGTACGGCTCTTTTGTCTTTTGCCTTCACAACTGCTTTAACTCTTCATGATTCAACAAGTCGGCGGACACATTCCTCTAAGATTTTGTTCCATATTGACATGACAGCATCACACAGTTGCTGCAGATTTGTCGGCTGCACACAATGGGAATCTTCTGTTCCACCACATCCCAAAGATGCTCTATTGGTTTGGGATGTGGTGACTGTGGAGACCATTTGCGTACAGTGAATTCACCGTCATGTTCAAGAAACCAGTTTGAGATGATTTGAGCTTTGTTATTCTGATGGAAGCAGTCATCAGAAGATGGACTCACTGTGGTCATAAAGAGATGGGCATGGACAGCAACAATACTCATGTAGGTGTGGTGTTTAAACAGTACTCAGTACAATACTTAGTTTGTACTAAGGGGCCCAGAGTGTGCCAAAAAAATCTCCCCCACACCATTAAACCAGCAGCAGCAGCCTGGACAGCTGATACAAGGAAGCACGGATCCTAAACTGTAGCCTTAGTTTCTTGTTCTTAGCTAATAGGAGAGGCAGCTCTTCTGCTGCCTGTAGCCCATCTGTTCCAAGGTCTGCCATGTTGTGCATTCAGAGATGCTTTTCTGCATACCTCAGTTGGAATGACTGGTTATTTGAGTTACTGTTGGCTTCCTATCAGTTTGGCCATTCCCCTCTGGCATCAACAAGGCATTGTCACTCAGAGGACTGCTGCTTACTGGATATCTTCTTTGTTTTTGGTATCTGTAAACCCTAAAGATGGTTGTGTGGGAAAATCCCAGTTCATCAAGAGTTTCTGAAATATTCAGACCACCATTTAACATTCAAAGTCTCTTAAATGGCCTGTATTTGTATAGCGCTTTACTTAGTCCCTAAGGACCCCAAAGCGCTTTACACTACATTCAGTCATTCACCCATTCACTCTCACATTCACACACTGGTCATGGCAAGTTACATTGTAGCCACAGCTGCCCTGGGGCGCACTGACAGAGGCGAGGCTGCCGGACACTGGCGCCACCGGGTCCTCTGACCACCACCAGTAGGCAACATGGGGTTAGTATCTTGCCCAAGGATATTTGGCATGCAGCCTGGAGCAGCCTGGGATCGAACCACCGACCTTCTTGTTAGTAGCTGACCTGCTCTGCCACCTGAGCTACAGCCACCCCATGTTGTTCCACAAATGATCTTGATGCTGCTCAGCTGTGGCAATCAGGTG
>VUQG01020252.1:0-14543 GCA_015106755.1 Etia nguti
AAAACCCACTTCCCCCCCCCCCCCCCCCCTCCCCTTTTTTATAGCTGCATTCACTTCTACCCGTAGTAATAACACTGTGCTCATGAAGGAAACGGACAGATTTTAGTAGTATAAATCAAATATAAATTGTATGCTGGCTGATCAGGCCAACTTGTACAAAAACTGACAAATGAAGTAACTACAATGACAAAAAACCAGCAGCTAGTTTAAAAGCTACTTTAACTTAACCTTAATCAAATTAAAAAAAACTAAATACCTAAGTCAAATGTCAAATGAACAAAATAAAAGAAACATTTAAAGTTGTTGCATCTTCAAACACCCCCATTAGCACTTCCTCTGTTTAGGAATGCTACATTCCAAGGCCCATCTTTTGTTTATTTGACACGTAAGACCTTCCGGAAGCTGCACGTGTGCAATGTGTGTCAAAAACGAAGATAAGGAAATGTGTTGTGCAAAGTGCTGATACATGAGGTTGCCGACTGTGCCAGCACAGCAGGTTACTTTCTTTCTTTTTAGTAATGAAAACAACTTTCATAATGTTGCTATAAAACGAAATAGTAAATCAGCAAGATGGCATATAACCTTTAAAACTCCATTCATTGATAACTTAAGAAAGGTACAACAAGCTGTAAACACAGAACACAGAAACACACATGTCATACAAACATCATTCGAGTTAATATTTAACAATTAGCCTACTTGACGACGTTAGCATTTTCTGGATAAAGACCCAGTAGTTAAATTGTAACAAATTAATCGCTGCTTTATTTTCAGTCCTCATCCCTGCTTTATTAAAGGTGCCTTCAAACAAAAGTCAATATTTCACACACTTTACAATGACCTAAGTCACTGCTAGCACTAACAAGCTGGTTAAGACCACCTAAAGTGGAAAGAAGTTAACTTTGGGTTTACTGAGAATCCCTACCTGAGAGCACCTACCTCTCCAAAATCAAGCTACATTAGCAAACTAGCCTGTCTTAAAGCCTGTCTACTAAACCTACACCAAAATGTTCTGAACCCTCCACCAAAAAGCCACTTCAGCAAAAAGTGTCTGTCCTACTTCAGGTTATTCTGGTTATTGCTGCCTTTTATGGTGGGCATGATGGAGGGTAAAATGGTGCAGTGGATAACACTATTACTTCACCAATTAGCCTGAACATGACTGTTAGGCTAAATGGTGAGTCTTGCTTTAAGAGTATAGAATAGTTTTGTATGACTGCATGGTAAAAATGTGGCTTAGACCATGAATACCACTTTATAAATGCAAGTGCAGTACATCACTGAATTTTGACTTATTGTTTTTTATACATCAAGGCTGATAAAAAGGTGCAATATTAGATTTGCTTTTAGTTCCTGTTTGTTCTCCTAAGGGAAACAACACATGTGGCTCTTAAACTATTATACCTTAGCATTTGGGGCTGTACTTAATGCCTAAAACGATTACGGATGGTGATAATTCTTTGGATTTGTTAATACAAGTTAGACCTTTCGCATTACACACTCATTGAACCAGGGCGGTGATAAAAATATTCATTGGAGCAGCTTTAAAGTAGATATTTTGATTTGATGCCAGTTTCTATTTTTAACGTTTCATAGTGTTGCGTTGTCAGTGCGAGACCGCCTGGCACGGAAAAGTCAACACTGTTAACGTCATAACAGGTTGACAGAAATCCAAGACAGATGTTTGAATCCCATGCATAGAGGATCTAAACACTGAGGTTTGGATGGGAATCCATAAGCGCTGTGTTTTTCCAACTTTGCCCCGCCTCTGCTCCGCTCTGTAAAGTACTGCTTTTGCCTGAGCAGCGGCTGCACAGAGGGGGTTAGGAAAAAATGAAGCAGAGACGGGTACTCTACATGGCATTTCATCAAAACTGGAGAACCCTGCACAAAAAAGGCTGCTAAATTATATGAAATGCTACAGATTGGCTCATTTACAGGATTTGTCCGGAAATAAAGCGCCTTACTGAGGGGCTTCTTTCAAACATTTAGCAGTCCTCTATACATTCATAACTTCAAGTCTATTAAAGCATGAGTTCAAACAATTTTACTTCAGTATCTTGGCATTTCCACAGATCCATTATTGAGTCTTTAGAGGTTCATGTGACAGCAGCAAGATGGTGCTCGGTTTGCCAGAATATATATTATATAATGCTATAAATAAGTAAGTATGCAGTACATGAAGCAACCTCAGCACAGAGCAACTTACTGTAAAATATATAGTAGTACAATTTTTCCGACTGCTGATCACATTCCTCATTCTGGGCTGGATGTGTTGGCTGCGCTGACAGGGTGAGCTGTCCTGACGCATCACCAGAGGATGAAGTGACTGATATTAGCCTAAACACACAATGAACACATGCACACACACACACACACACACAGAGTAGTCAGGGAACAATAACCAGCAGAGCATCCCAAAGCCAGGCCCAGAGAAAAGGGGGCTGCTCTCTCCATATTCAACCCCCACCCCAGCCCATTTAAGCTAAGTCTAGCTGCGTTGGCAATAATTAAGCCTGAAGATTATACTCAGGAGGGAAGTGAGAAAGGTCCTCATGAATCCCCCAAGGACAGATGTTTTTCTGTAACACGTGCCTCGGCCTCACTGGCTAATAATAATGGAGCGGGGCTGTTGACAGAGAGCTTATGATTTGCTGAAGAAGCTTCAGACTTTGTTGCCTTCATTTCCTGCCTTCATAGACCCCGAGGTATGCAAAACCATAGTAGAACTTTGGAAATGCACTGGGAGAGGGGGAATTGAATTAAACAATAGATGAGAGTGCGAGATGAAAAGATCTAATAGAATATTCAGTCGCTCCCTCTCCCTTTGTTACTGTAAGACTCGCAGACACAAGAGTTTCCAGTAGAGAGAAACAGCAGCCATAAGGGAAAGTGTGTGCGTTTGTAGAGTATCATACGCTAGACAGAGGGACACACGAAGAGGGGGGGCAAAGGCAGTCATCTCCACTCCTTGTGCCCATGCCAGTACTTGAGTCCCCAGATCTTCATAGGCAACAAAAACACACACGCAGTGCCCCCGGGTACAACCAATTTTGGATGGGATATTCTGGGAGAGGGGGGTCTGACCCAAGATTAACATCAAAGGCACAAAATATGCCAATGTGCGGTGGGACGTGTGCCTGTTTGGGGGAAGGGCATGTGGGGCTCTTTATCGCTCAGACATAACAAGAAGCTCTTAACCCTCCCCTCCATGAATATGTATAGTGGTATCCAGCACCTCCACACCCCTCTGCCCCGCCATCAGCACCCCAGACAAAGCACTTCAAACGCAGGACACAAATTAAAGGGGGGGGGAGTCCTATCGGCCTCCACCAGACCCCCTCCTTAAACCTTTAATAACTAATCCTCAGGGACCTGAGCTTGAAATAATGATCTGCACTCCGTGGTTGAACGCCACAGTGCAGTTCATTGCAGATCGTTTGTTATTGAGCAGGTACACGATAATAATAGAGAGAGACTTGGAGTACAGTTGCTTATCAAGAAGGAGACAATGGAGGCTTTATAAACTTCAAAGCCCCTCATGCTTGTGGATCTGATGATGACTTTAGGTCTTTGCCTCTCAATGACAGCCCACGAAGTCCCCGCACTCCTGTCGTGTTTCCTGGGATAATCACACTGATTGATGCCTGGCAGGGAGGATGTTTGTTGACTGGCTGAATATATGACTACAGTCTGCATTCTTTCATGTGACTCTCACTCACGTCACTCGTGTTGTTTCAGCGTGTATGTTTTAGGTCAGCGGCCGTCTCTTCCTGGCTGACCACTTATCTCATCTGTATATTCTAGTCTTGTGTGCCAGCTGTACAAACAGCGAGTGTCTGTGAGAGCGTGTGCTGCACTCATGTCTGTGAAAGGGTTTAGCTCCTCTTTCAGGGGCTAGACACTGGCAAGCTTCAAAGATGAGGCACCACTGCAGTTGTCTGCAGCAGAAGCAGCACTCTGCAAAATCACTACAGGCAGCCACAAAGGCACATGATATTAGACTTTCATGTCAAGAGAAAATCTTCACACTGTGTAAGAAAGAGTGGTGGGAGTTGGCGTTTCATGAGCCAGGTGGCATACGTGTGATGATGGCTACGGTCAGCCGGGATTCCGACGCAATTTGGCACAGGAAGCATGAGGATGAGGGTAAAAGAATCAGCTCGGCCTATAAATGTACACAAATCTCCGACACGTGTAACTCTAGCTCAGACTATCTAAGGTACACATGGGCCCAATAAATTACAAACTATTTCAAGAGTATTTTTGGCTTTGAAAATAGGGCAGCCGCCTGCAAGCAGACAAAACGCTAACACTGCAATCCCTTGATTGTGATTCATCTTTCTGAGCATACAGCGTAATTCAGTATTGGCTCAGCTGTGCGTCCTGATGGTACCGAGCCCACCTGGCCTCAGACAGGTTGTCTTATGAGATCCCAGGAGAATACACGATGAAAGCTTGGGTTGCAAAAACATTCCGATAGCTTCCTCGTAAGAGGAATGAAAAGCTAGTGGACCCTGGACAAGCTTTCTGTCACCGACAAAGCCCACAATGGAACAGGAAGGTAGTGAGTTAAGTCTATGGAAAAACTTTCAGAAGGACTGTGGGAGATGAAAACGTGGCAGCCAGAGGTTACGGATGTTCTGCCAGCACGGGGACTTGGTGGTGAGGGCCATTTTATTCGTGGCCCAGTCAAATCCACATGAAGGGAAGCAGCTCCAGAGCTGGACACCGCCTCCAGCCACCAATGTGCTGTCAGATGCATACTCACATCTGGCCCCCCCCAAAAAAAGTCTTTGCACATGTTTTTTTTTTAGAAATATTTTCAGAAAAAAGAAAAAAAAAATTGGAGAAATGCCTCAGTGACTTATTACTATGATCTTAATATCCAGTCTATTAAGTTTAAAGTGTAACACCTTGTTTACTCTAGTATAGTGATGAAGTGTGATGGATATACACTGCATTTGAAAGTTACAGACTCATTCCCGGTACAAAGGCTACTCCAGTTGGAGTTCAGTTAATCATCTGCTTCTTGGCAGAGCTTTCACCGCTCCTCTAAATATTTTTAAACAGGAGATTTTCTTTACTCTAGAAAGCTGTCTTCGCTGCTGCTCGCCTTGAGTCATGCTGACAACGGTCAACCTCGCGAGCGCATGCCCCGGCAAATTGCAGGGAATGTTAATATCTCTAAACGACAACCCCTGACTTCGCTTCGTTCTGCCCACACGGCCGCGCGACCTCGGTTATAGGTGGAAACAATCATCTTTTTCTTTCAACAGGACACTATGAATGGGGCCACAGCTGACAACAATGGAGTGTACCTTTTAGATGGTCACCATAGCAACGGCTGCAGACAGAGAGAGAGAGAGAGAGGGAGAGACAGAGTGCAGGTCCACAGCTCTGCGCAGTGTGCCTCCCTACACTAGTGCTCCACTTTTCAGCTCTATGTTACCTCGCTATTTAGCCTCTTTATAAAGATGGATAGTTTAATCCCAGAACTGTGATCGTGAAGGTTTTAAGTGTCAAGCTCCTATATGAAAAGCCAGATGCTGTACATTTACATAAAGCCTGATGCAGCCAAATTAAGCAGGCTCCAACCCAGGCAGCAGCAGCAGCAGCTAGAGAATATCGACAAGGGCGTAGCATGTTCAAGTCTGCTTCTCTGAGGGAACATGTTGATGTGCTAGAGATACACATTTAGACTAAGCTGTTAGTCATACTTCTTCCAAGCAACACACACCCACATAGAGAAAACCACCCCCATATTACCACATCATATGTCTAAATCTCTAAAAATAATCAAATCGGAAATCAGAAATTTAGTCCAGTCAAATCGAATTCAGCCAGACACAGGAGTGCAAAGCCAAATGGACATACTGCACATCTATACGGACTGCAGACAGTCAACAGCACGACAGGCAAAACAAATCCTGTAATAACACACTCATGACAACCGCACACACACATAAACACACACACACACAGTCATGACCGCTGGAATACCTTTTTCTTTGACCATGACCATTGGAATCCAGGTATATCTGCACCAGAAAAGGCTCTGAGGATCAATCACCAGAAACACCCGAGCTGCTAGATCCCTTTTTTTAGTCAAGACTGGAGCACAAAAAAGAAAGCCAAAGCACCAGAGTGAGAGAGAGAGAGAGAGAGAGGTGTGGGCGCTGCTTAGCGCTCCTCTCAAAAACAGCTACAGCGTGGGGTTTGCCTCCCGACTGCCTGTTTTCCTCCCATCCCTCTCCTCCTCCTTTCCCCCCCTCCATACTTCCTCCTCCCTCCTCTTCCCCTATTTCTCCCTCTCTCAGCCTCTCTGTTGTGTCAGCCGCCTCCTCATTGCAGCAACCAGGTGGCTGCTGATGCCCTGTGTGACCTAAACAGTAACCCCCCCCCGAAAAAAAAATCCCCACACCTGCTCACATGTAATGACACAGATTTTTTTCTTATTTTTTTCCAGTTGCAAAACCTTATTTCTAACTGTCCTCTATTCTAAAGTTGGTGGTGAATTGCGAATTATCAATACCCTGAAACGCAATTAAATCTATTCCACAAGTAAGAAGTTCAACATTTAATTATTCTGAAAAAGAACCCCCTTATCACTGTGCTGTACAACACACACTTCAACAAAGACTGTGTTTCAGTACAACAGGACAGCAGGTGGTGATCAATGACTTTTTTCAGCGAGGTAATTAGCCTGCTGTGCTAAAAGAGTGGTTCACTGAAAACTTTCAGTACTTGACAGATGTATTAAAAAAAAAAAAAAAGCAGACCACAACAGCTTTAAAACCAACTAAGTAAAAGTCTGACTTCTTTGGAAGTATGTTTTTGGACCAATAAAGCAAGCCTCAATTAGAGTGAGAGCCTTAACTGCTAAAAATCTCAGTGATCATGAGGGCAGAAATGCAAAGACCAAGACGGGCCATCTAAGGTTGAAGGTAAACTTCCTGTGATCGCAAACGCGAGCGCTGTATTAATATCTTCGGCGCTCCAGTCCCCTGGAATCCAATTACACAGAGCACAGGAGAGCATGTTCTAGCTAGATGAACATACCGGCTCTTATATCATCTGCTGCTTAAGTAACCATATGAAAAACATGACTCTATGAATGAAGTGGCACCTCTGTGATAAAAAAAAAAAAAAAATACTGCAAAATAAACAAGACTCCCATCTGCTAGAGATGCAACAACATGCGAAAACAAGCAAAAATGTATGCACGCGTGTTACGTAACTGAAGTGACACGGTTTGTTGCCTGTTTTATTTTGCTGCTTGGAATATGGCAGTGTTTTAGTATACTAAAAAGAAACCCCATCAAATATATGGAATTTTTTTTTAACACTATTTCACTCAGAGCTGACAAACTAGGGTATAATGCATTAATAAAGTTTCTTATTTGCTCTACGGGGAATTTAAAAAGTTCTACTGATGCCCAAGGTGCCAGTCCAGTGTTTCTAGAAACAACAGCGTGGAAAGATTATGACTTCAAAAGTAACTCAGCAGAAATTAGGGACCAAATTTGGTTACTGATCAATCGGTATCCCTATGGCTATGTGCGAAGAACAGTTTTTCATCAGCACTGCCACTGTAATTCCTAATGCAGGCAGCTTATTATGCATGCAGAATGCATTCGCCCACTGCAGTGTAAACTGTGCCACCTTCTGGAAACCAATCATCGTACCACAGTTTCCACAGAGGCGTTTTCTCCTCATCAAACAAACGGCGACATGCCAGGGAGGCAAATGGTATAAATAGTTAGCGGACATTGCTCCGAGCACTCCACCCTTTTTTATTGTAAAGAAAGGGAAATATGTTATAAGTGTATGATAATGAAAACAAAAATAAAATCCAATGAAAAATAAAAGAACATTACGAGGTTTACAGTCCACCTACTAACTGCTAAATGCAGCACAAAGACATCCTGTTACTGCTCCTGCTGTAGTGGACCTATTATCATCTTGACTCTTTTAATAATCTCTGTAGGAGCTACAGGACAATCATAGTACAATAGGCTTGCCAGGAGCAATTCCTAAGGAGCAAAGCCTATTATCCATGGATGAAAGGTTTCTGCTGTATTTGGCACACCTATGGAAGATCCATGTTTGACTGTCAATTAATAACACAGCCAGTAAATTAGCAGATTAGGTACTGTTATCATTTGACACCATCATTTCATAGTAATTTGTCTTATGGGTTCAGACTACAGCCAAACTGGCAAAAATGATTATGTTCCCAAAAAAAAGTCACACGAGCAGTAAACAAAAGTGAGGACAGGCTGCACAGTTGTCTCCGGCTTTATAATAACGATTGGAAGACGCCAGAGACACACATTGCACACACACATGCACATACACATAAATGCATGAAAAAACATTTTTAAAAAATATGCATTTCAATACACTCTGTGCACTGAATGACGACTTCTAGATTTTTAGAAACTTGACAGAGAAGACAAATAACTACGACGCACTCTTAAACTGTTTTGGAGCACAGACAGACTTAATTAACTCTCTCTCGCTGGATAATGACAGGCACTTCACCGGCTTGCTTCTATTTTAAAACAGGTTACAAAACAGTGAGAACCTTTTGAACAGCAATCCTGTGCAACCTGGCGCGCTTCTTTAAAGCGCATTTCGCCCATTCCACATTAACATTACTGTTACGTAGCCACCCAGAACACACAGAACTATATTTTTCCTACAAGCAACTTCATTGGAATTTTTTTGTGAAATGTTTTAACAATTTACCAAAACATAAAAACCACTTTTTTTTCCCCCCTTTTTTTGTTTTTTACCCACAACCCACACGGGGCTTAACTTGTTTTTGTGTTTCTTTGAGGAATCGATGAAATATTTGTTGACCCCTGGATAACAGCACTTGGAGAGCAGGCTTAGTGCCACTCACATTCAAACAAACAGTCATCAAGTGGAATAATGCAGGAGTGTTTATGGTGTGGGAACACAGAGTGTTCTTGTGTCGGGTTTAGCAATCATAGGCAACAATAGGCTTCGGGAGAGGTTATGGCTGAGTAAAAGGATGAATATTTGTTCATTTGTGAGTGCTTTTTACAAACATCTAGTCTCATGAATATCATAGAATTTATCCAGTCTCCCAAAAACAAATGCATATATATTACTGCATATAAGCACTTATTGAATCTCACTGTCTCTGATTGATCTTAGCTGACAGGTAACCTTTGTGAACTTTTATCTGGGGTCACTTTTCAGAAACCAACCTTCCTTAAAGCTGGAAGCTCAAAATCACTTTTAGACACCAACATTAGAAAGAACTTGCTGCCATGTGGTTTACAAGTATTTATTTTAAGGACAACTTAGTGCCAAGCAATGATGTTTTTTACTACTTTGCCTGGCATGCAGTCAGAGAATGCATAAGGTCTGGAAATCTCAATCTGTATTAATGCCCATCTTCTAATCCTGATGTAAGCCACCATGTCACTTCCTCATGTACTGTTGTACCGTTGGCTTGGCAAAATTCAGCAAAATTGCCCTCGCATATGGCTTTGAATTATATAAGTATAGAGAGGAGGGTGATGAATTTTCTGACGTTTTTTGGACATTTTCCGTGAGACTTTTTTCGGTGTCGGGGTGTAATCATTGCATAACTCATGTATGGGAGGCTCGCACACAGAAACACAGGTCAGATGTGGAAAGCCACAAGAGGTGTAGTCACACGCCGTCATCCAATTAGAACAAAGTGATCTCTGAGCAACAACTAATCAATTCACTTCGAGACACCTACTCACAAACAGAGCAGCCAGACTGCAATAGAGGGCTAAAATAAGAGCCTTTTGTTGTATAAAGCAACTGCTAAAAAAAAAAAAAGGGCCTCTAGCAGGAAGGAAAATTATAAAATCCAATGTAACTTCTGTTAAAAGTGTCTTAGAGTAGATGCACAGTCTACTTAAACTATTTTTTGCATGTATTTGGGAATGTTTTATTGCTCGCACTGAGGTAAGGAAATATCACTACAGTTAGTTTTTGTTATGTGGACAGTTCAGCCACATCTAGGATGGAAGCCTATAACAGAAGCTGAGTTAATAAACACTGATCCATATGTTTTAACATGTCCTACCTGTAGCGACATCGTTCAGCCTCTCGCTTAGATAATAGTCATTAGGGTTGAGGTACGGGAGCTGCTCCATGTACTGTTTAGGAATCAGGTACAGGACTTCAGCCACATGTCCATCCTCGATGATGGACATACGCTTTACCGAGCTCTTCCGTTTTACTCGGACGCGGTTGACGCTTTGGCTGCGGCTGGAGCTGCACAGTTTGCTCAGGCTGTTGAGGTTGGGCACAGTAGGCATGGTGCCCTGCTCTCCTTCAACCGACCCACAGAGAAGGGCGAAGCACTGCAGGTAGACGTCAGCCAGTGTTGGACTCAGACTCGCACTGAAATACTTTCAGCCTTGGACATCGGGGGTGAGGGGTGTTCACAGAGGCACAAAGGCGAAACAAAGGAAGCTTGAAGGGTAAATTCAAAAGAACGCATCATTAAATCTTGGCCCGGTTTCAAGACCCGATGAACCGCGTTGGGTTAGGGTCCCTCCATCCATTACTTCAGGTGCCCATCTTGAGGCGGGCACGCAGGCAGCAGGTAAGACCAACACTCTGCTTTAGGTCGAGCAGAGTAAGACGTAAGGAGACAAGCTTACACTATGAGTGCCTTCAGCCCAATCAGCTTGGTGCCTTAAGCTGCTTAAGGCTGACGTCCAGCCACGATTATCTTCTGGGTGGGGTTTGGTTTGTCTTTATATTTTAAGTTCAATTACGCTGCTAAATAACAAGATCCTTTTTTAAAAATCTACTTTACATTAAGTTAGGTTCACACACAGAAAGAACAAATGGATCATTGTAGAGCGTTACACTGACCCAAAGCATGCTTTCAAGGTTGGATTGCCTTGGGAGTCTGCCAGTCCCTTACAAGGTCAACAACCAGCAAGGTCGTTCCAGCAGCCAAGAACGCACAAATTCACTGTTCCTCATCTGCAGGATCAATAACATCTAAAGACACCGTGAATACATTAGTGTTAAACTCGAAATGCGGACAAGTTATCCCTCCATTAGCATTGAAATTGACAGCTACATCAGTAGGATTTTGCTAAGTTGCAACACAGTAAGAACACATGTTCTGGGTTTGAGTTAAATTTGCTTCTGCAAAGACTTGCACAATGTCTTTTCATTTCCTCGAGCCAAGATTCCATTCACATTCCTTGGAAATCTACGTTTTTTCATGAGGTAAAATCCAAGCCACTGACAATAACCCACTAATGCTTTAAACCAACTGAAGATATGATAGTTTTGTTGACACAGAGTTGCTAGGAAATTGCTGCGTAGTCGTCAAACATATTTCAACATAATATCAACTAAGTGCAATAAAACAGAAAACTCCCTCCTGACATCTTAATGCCATCAAGCAGATAAGAGTGAATCACACGTATCACGAAAGAATTAAACCAGAGTAGCGCACACTTGATGAAAAGCATAGCAGACAGTGACAAAGCACAAAATATCCTTTTAGTCTGGAGATGCCCGGCTTGGCCTGCACTTCAAATTTAATGAATTTCCTCTTTGTCTGAGAGGGTGCACAGACAGGATATCTGGAGGTAGACTGGCTGCGTATAGTGCTGTTACCATCAGGTACTTATCTAATTTTACTTCCTCTGGAGTCTGCTTGCAAGCACACCTTCATTCAGACAGTTAGACTTTCATTACAGGCAAAATAGAAAGTGTGACAGTGAGGTATAAGACAGAACATGTACAGTCTTACACCCACACACGAGGACACATGTACCTGAGAGTAGCTGTGGACATAGTACTCTGCTGCAGTGTGGCACTGCCCTCCAATCGTCATCCAGTCTGTGGTATCTTTGCCACAACTACCCACGCAACTCAACACGCTTAGAAAAACAAGACTGCTGTCCCTGCGCAGCTGAAAATCAGTAGAGCACATAAAACGCATCACACACATTCGCACAGCCTCTGCTGTTTCTCCATCCTTATCAACACAAGACAAACACCCCCCTCTCTTACCATCTAGTCCGAAGCAGGAGGTGATTTTTTGGGCGTAGTTGCAGAGCCCATCGTAGCCAGGCTGCTGCCTCACTGTATTCCTCTCCCCCATCTCTACACACTCCCACACACACCGTCCCGTCCGGCAGTGCTTTCACTCCTTCCACTGCTCATCAATTATTCAGGCTTTTGCCAGGACACATGCATGCGCGCGCACGCCGACCCTCAGAATTCGCACATACAGTAGATAAACACACAAACACACTGGGAGAGAGAAAAGTGCTGAGGCAGAGGGTCGTGCTGTTGCAGCATGAGCAGCCCTCTCCGGTGGTCGGATGAGAAGGAGGCATCAGATTGGGTTACTGCAGAACGGAGCCGTGCCTCCTTTTTCATCCACCACTGATCATCAAGATAACACTGCACTGAGACAGGTACGCTGTGCAGGATGTGCAAACTGGTCAAGGAAAGGGCGGGGCAAAGCAGGAAGTGGAGGAAATTCACAGATGTACTAGTGTATATGAGGCACACTTTCTTTGTTCATAGTAACTTGAAGTCCTGCATAATGAAATTACTTTCAGGACAAATTAAGTTAACTGTAATTTTTCAGGCTCACAAAATTCTTGTGACTTTCATTAGTGCACATGTACATAAACAGCATGTAATAAAACGCAGAACTGAGTTTCCAAGTTACAAAAATACTTTGGAAAACAGGACAGCATTTCTTCACAGTGATAATGATTAAAGAACAAAAACATTACCTCAGGCATGGGCGAAACTTCCCTTAACATCATGCCTAATTTGAGTCCCTGGATCCACAAGGATATCTATGGAAAAATCCTAAGCCACCCCTCACTTCATTATACTTTGCTAGGAAAATGGGAAATAAGTGCAGTGATTTATTGAAACATGTGTAAGCATATATGGAAATACAGTACATGAGAAAACACAGAATATGTACAATTCTAAAGAGCTTGAAATATGATCTCCTTTGTTAATCAACACAGCCTGAACTCTCTTACACTACAAAAAAAAAAAAAAAAATTATTACATTTATGTTTTCCATGTAATTTTGAAGACTGTAAAATGTTATATTTAATGGAATCTGGTCAAATTAAATTTACTTGATTGGTTCATACCGGGCACATTTTCCTCAACGCATAGGCACTTTGTTTCCAGATGTTATGGTGGATCAAAATCAAAATGTTATTTTTCTGCGTTCATAATTCCATCGAATTTTGACAAAATCCCCAACACCACTGGCTGGAATGTAGTCCCAAACATGATATAACCACCACTGTGTTTTAGAGACTCATTGCTGTACCTCTCTCCCAACATCTGTACATATGATGTAACAATGATTTGAACCAAAAACTTTCAAATTTGACCAGTTGCCACTGATTTCCAGTGCAGCTTTTGTATAATTTGGCACACCTCAGGCTTTTCTCCCTGTTTCCGTCCTTTAAAATGGCTTTTCGGCAGTGACAGTTCAACTGACATCATTTCTGTTGAGGCAGCAGATTGATCAGCTGAAGGGCCAGATGTATGTCTCTGGTCCTGTGTCAGCTCTTAGCTGGATTTTTTCTGACATACTTCCAGATCTGTTCATCAGTTGCAGATGGCTTTTAAGGCCTACCATTTCTTCTTTTATCCTCCATTTTTCCAGCTTCCTCAAAATTTTTTATGGATACATGGCTTTTTTTCAGCTAATATCATTCGCTGTAGCATTTTTCATAGACTCAGCAAGTTTTCTGTTATGTGTAGAAACAACACTGAATCGTCACCATAAGTTAAGTGCATTGTCTGAAAATAGTCAGGTACAAGGACTGAGTAGAGAACTGAGTGAAAACGCTCTCAGTGTCTAAAGAAAAACTTTCTTTGGACGTTGGTTTCTTGAGAAAGTCTGGAGAACAATTACTCAAGACCACTTTAAAAAAGTGACAGGACAGTCTGGCTCCTTAGAAGCAAAATATGATGAAAAAATGGGGTGGGGTGGCCAAAAACTTCCACAGTTAAATACATCCATAACTTTTTCACAAATCCTGCAAACATACAAACTAAACTGATCATTTAATCTGCTTGGTGGGTGTAATTAGACATTCAATTCCACCCAACTGAAAAATTCTTTAGAAAAAAAACCAAATGAAGCATATTTTCAACACAATTTAAAGCACTACAAAGCAGGAAATCACATATAAAATGCAACATGCCACCCTGAGTGTAGCTGAAAACACCATAGCCCCACATATGAAAGCTCAATAGTCCAACATGTTGTAAAGTAGCAAAGAACTGACAGCAAATATCCAGCACAAAAAGAGATTATGCTAAATAGCATAACAATGCTAGTTCGTTTCTTTTTTTACTTGATTTTTCCAATAATGTAATGTTGGTGAAGAAATTTGATATTTGATATTGATATTTGATAGTTTATGTCTTGCATATTCCACAACCATATCCATAATCACATACTGTGTATGCTACCATTGTATATAGTGTATTATCTTACT
>VUQG01020253.1:0-18085 GCA_015106755.1 Etia nguti
TCCACCTCTCCTCACCCAACACAGGCACACACACACACACACGCACACACACATGCACACACACGCTTTTGCTTTCCTCCCACGCCCCTCCACCCCCAGCCCTAGATGAAAGGCCTAGCTCGTTCCTGTACCTTTAATTTAAAGCTGAAAAGGAAAACGAGAGCGGGGGTGCGAAACACGCTTATGAATATGGAGAAAATTGAATGAGAACCGTCCCTTTGAATAAATCAGTATGAATATCCCTTGGCCTTGTTGGGAGGAAGGTCACAGGAGACCCTTGGATATACAGATGGAGAGCGGTTTGATGGACCAATATGTGTGTATGTGCATGTATCTGTGTTCTTGTTACATGTATGCATTTGTTTTGAGAAGTTTAGACTCTTTATTATGTTTTTGATAGTTTAATACAAAGGAAATTGAAGACAATCATTTGCTGATTAAATGGGATAGTGATTACTACTAGATGGACTCCGTTAGATAGATGATTTGAATGACTGATTCAACAGTTGTTATAGCCTGTAACGTCTGTGTCCATAAGCAGATACCTACTGCAGAGGCGCGTTCACCTTGAGTGGCACGTGGCCTTGCAAAGCTTGAAAAGGAGAAAGCGCTAAAAAGCGTGTGTATAACCATGACAGTATGGACCATTCCACATGAAGACTCTCGAGTTGTTATTTACATGCAGAAGATTGCAGCGACGTTGCTGCAGACCAAGTTTGAGTATTATATAGTGTTCAAGGCTGCAAACAAGCAGTAAAGAAACTGTGGACTATGTGGGAGTTAACCCTCAAATTAAAAGTATTGTGGAAGACATTCAACAACATCATCCCTCACATGAAAACAACAGAGTGGCAACAATGACAACTATATATCTTTATGAGGAAAAGCAGCAGCACACTGTTCAGTCACTCACAATAAGAAGACGTGTTGGCAGTTTAGTTTGATCTTGATAATCAATTAGCCAGATTACAGAGCAAGAATTCTGAACATTGTGATAAAAGTTGTTGTTTTTTTGTTTTTTTTTACATTATTTTGAACAGAAAAGCACATTCTGAAGATAAAACTTGGGATATTTTCTGACGTCACATATGTGCATGTATGTGGGGTTGATGATGATAGAGCAGATAGATATTTAGTAGTAGAACAAAAGAAATCCCTGTATGTTCAACACTGTGAAAACATATATTTGCAGTATGATCTGTCACAGCAACCTAAACATGACAGAATCTATTGTTTTTCACAGGAAGCTATTAAATCAGCAGGTAGTAATGAATGACAGAAAACATAACAGCAATATGAATTTTTCCACTACATGCAGCAGGCTTTGAGATGTCTAAGTGTATTTTTCCTATATTCCAACAAGCATCAGCAGTACCAAAACACCACAACAAATGACTTGAAACAATAGCATACTGCAACCTTGACAAAAATATATCACATTATTACTGCATAGGTAAGTTTTATTCTAAGTTTTTCTTCATTTTGTGATGAAATAAACAGCAGGGCAACACGTCCACAGCCCAGCAGGTTCATGGCTGCTTTTGCTGCTTATAGTTCTTTTATTATGTGGTGTTCTGCACTGAAAAAGAATCCTTCGATTTGGCTGAGAACATGATGCTTAGGCTGTGACAAATCACAGGGCACAGTGGTAATAGTATATATATGTGGTGACCGTTGAAAAGATCCTTTGTTACACATTTTCTCCTTGTCCTTCATGTCTCTCTACCGTCAACTCATCAATAATGCTGAAACATAAAAACTTTTTTTTTTTAATAAATGTAAAATCAAAATAAGAATTGCAATACAATAAAGTCACAAGTTTGCACACAGTATGTTCTGCTCCATGCCTGTAGGAGTTGTTATTTCTACATATCTGGAAAAAAAAGTTATGAACTTATTTTTGAGACGTTAGCTAAAAATGACTCAAAAAATTGAAAATTTATAGACAGAAATTTTAAGCACTACATCAAAAGAGGAATAATTTTATTTTTTTAAAAATCTGCATTTGGTTTATAAAGACAAAGAATTTTTCCCAGTGCTTAAAGGGAAATCATAAAATGTCGTTCTGCAACCCCAAAATATTCAGTTTGTACATAACAGGCTCAAACTACAGACTTTGGCTGTAAAATATCCTATTAAAAATGTGATCTATGAGCATAATAATAATCTATGATTGACTAATTCTTTCAGAATTACTAGTTAATTTGTTTACAATTCACCAAAACTTGGGTTAACGTTGAATATTTGTCGAGTCCATGACATAATCTGTCAGCAGGGTTCTCACTGAATCACTGATGCTGGTTCTTCTGTTCTTCCTGCTGCTCATTTTCAGGCGTACGTTTTCATGTTTAAAATGACAAAAAAGAAGAGGGAGACAGTCTGTAACATTGTTGAAGATTCTGAAATTGAATTTGTAAGATCTACTTCAACAGCCCAATGAAGATATGAATGAGCGGAAACGGAGAGCACGGAAAAGACAAAAAAAAAGCAAAACACTGGAGGACAGAGGAAGACTGGAGGAGCAGATGATTGCAAGGACTCTGTATCATTTTGAGGTTGTCTTTAACCCAGTCCACTGACTATTGTGAGAGAGTGGCAGGGAGAAATTGAATTCCCAGTTATTTTGGTGAACAAGGAAACACTGACTGAGTCTCATGAGTTAAATACTAATTGAAGGCGACAGAGATTTGGATGAAAGTCGTGAGAGCCCAGCCTGAATGGCACATGGCCTTGGACTCAGAGCACCACAATAGAAGAAGCTAGAAGTGGTGTGTGTATTCTTGTTACTAGTGAATGTGGGTATAAGGACACTCTTTCTTTCTTTCTTTTTGGTTGACACGTGGATTCCAGTCGATCGCACACATAAAAACAGAGATGTAAACAGTGTTAATAACAGTAAACCAATCAGCAGGTTATTAAGAGTAATAAGCTTAAGCATAGAAATCAATATATGTACATATTTTTTATTTGGTCTGATAGTGTGAGGACATCAACAAAACAGGTGGAAGTGAATTCTTTGTCTCACAAAACATTTTCAGTCTTGTTTGGATTCAGCCAAGTAACATTTAAATGCCTTTGTATTTTACATTAATGTGTCACATATCAAATAGGAAGAGGAGGGAAATTTTAATGACACTTGTTCAAATAACATTTAATAAAAGATTTTATTACTGTACCTGCATAACCGCTGTTATTTATTTATTTATTTATTTTTAATTTTTAAGTAAGAGTGCAGATGAGCAGCCCTTAGTTAACAGACTGTAAATAAACAATGGATGTAGACACCGTGACAGCATTCTGACTGTCACCATCTTGGTGTTATAAATCCAGATGTGACAACGGAGTGGTGGATCTGGCTCGAGGCATTTTCACACCTATAATTGATTTATTCTGGCTTGAATCAGTCGTTGAGTTTGTAAATTTCTTTATCCCTGAGTCTGGTTCTGCTGGAGATTTCTTCCTGTAAAATGGGAGTTTTTCATTCCTACTGTCGCCCAGCGCTTGCTCACAAGGGGTCATCTCATTGTTGGTTGTTTTCTCTGTATTATTGTAGGTTCTTTCCCTTTAAATATAAAGTGCCTTGAAGCAACTGTTATTGTGAATTGGTGCTAAATAAATAAAATTGAATTAAATTGAATTTTGTTGTGCACCGAGCACAACAAAAGTAAACACAGGAAGAAGGTGCCGTGTTCTAGACTAGTTAATAACATGGAGAATTAACACTGATTTTATGGCTCGTTGCTACAGTTTGTGAACTCTGCACATCTGTGGTACTCACAATTCAAAGCATATCTGGCTACAGGAAGGCATTTAGCTCAAACTTGAGCTATACACCTGGTAGTTGGATTGGATAGAAGATGGATAACCTTCTCACCGTAAATCAAACTATTGTGGTGTTCATTTGGAAAGACCAAGACTGCCTCATCCAAAAGGTCTTAGTGCAGTTGTTTTGTTCTGTACCCAAGTTTGATTACCATCTTCACATGTGCACAAAGGAATCGCTTCGAGGGGGAAATGAATCAGAGTTCGATTTAAATGGACTGAATAGCTAAACAACGCAGGTGTGAAAACACCCTTAGAAACCGAGGGTACGGCACACTCATACAGTAGCTACATGTCAGTGACAAGGTAGTCATTATGCCTGACTAAATAAGAGTCAAAAATAGCAATTCACACTAATCAAGAAAGTGTTTACAGGATTGTTTACATACTATTAATACAACCTGACTTGATTTTTTTGAGTTGTCCCCCCTGCTGGCCATCCAGGAGTAAGTCCTTTCTGCAAACTTTTCATAACACGTAGTTATAAATTTGGAAGAATGAATGGAATGTACTAAACTAAATTTAGTGCTAAACTGTTTCTTTATGCCCATAGTATACATTAAATAATACCTTGAAAAGCTTTGAATTGCTTACAAAACAGTCTGGGAAAAACTGGGGATCTTGTAGGGTCACTATTTGAAAGATTACAGCTATCATTTTGAGATCATTTCCCATCATGTTTGTTTATTTGTACAAAGTGTGCCTCTTTGTGAGTTCTTGTTTCTGAAAGTAAGATAAAGAGTGAAGGTTCGTCTGAGAAAAAAAAAAAAAAATCCATTTTTTCTTCAATTGTCTTTTATTATGAAATGTGGCAATTGATGTCAATAAGGTACTATGCAGCATGTCCATAAAAGTGAATTGAAATGTGCTAAAATGTAATATTGTGCAAACATGACATGCGTCAAGACATGCAAAAATACTTTGTTCTAAAGTCCCCAACTGTTACAATCTTTTTTTTTTTTTCCATGATTGAAAAACTGAGCAAACATTTCTTTCTTTTTGTTTATTTTCGGTTTATGTGCATACTAACTCACAATCCTTAAAATGACTGGTGCACTAGGGGTTTTTGAATTTTTACTGTATGTCATTCAGACACCACAAAAAGGTTTGATGCAAACCTGAAAGTCACAGCTGTGTCATATTATTCTTTCAACGTACATAAAACATATTTGAGTTAAAATAACAGAAACTCAGAAAACTGCAGATACATCCAGAATAAAGAAACAGGAGCAAATACTCAAAGGTCCACAGAGACGCATAGGGAGGTAAGCTACGGGAAGCTCAGAGACAAATGGTTGGAATTTGTAATACTAAAAAGAAAAAAACAGCTTTAACTTACTATTTCAATTCAATGGCTCATTATTGGAATGACAGTTTCTAAAAACAACATTGCAAATGCATGAAAATACAATTCAGTGACGCAAAAAAAGAACAATTTCTTCTATCAGATATCTTATCTTATCTTGTAAACAACTTATCTCAATATTTGAGCAATAGCACCTTTTCAGACTTTTCCTTTAGAGAAAGTTTCCCATCTTGCGTGATATTACATTTCTGATTGCTGAAATTTTATTTAATATTGTTTCGAAAAAGTTACTTTAAGATTCTGTTTTCAACCCAAGTGTGTCATTAATTTAGCTGTGATGCAATCATTATATAATATCTAGGCCTGTCAGTTATGTGGTATGACAAAAAAATTAGATGGAACAAATATACCCATAATTGTGTTGTTTTTGGAATAAATAACACAATTATCGCAAATTCATTTACGATGATGAAATATGCACTGTGCAGAAATCTTGAGCTGTCCTTCTGTTCTTTATATTTTCTAGGAAAGTGGCAAATTAGTGCAGCATTTTATGAAAATGTGTGCAAACATACATGGAAACACAGTATATAAGACAGTTTGTTCAGTTCTAATATATGACCACCTGTATCCTTCAACAGAGCCTGAACTCTCTTAGGCAAACTTTCTTTAACTAGTCCTCAGGAATAGTTCTCCAGGCTTCTTGAAGGACATTCAAGGCTCTTATTTGGATGTTGACTACCTTTTGTTCAGCTCTGTGAAAAGATGATCCCACACAGCTTCAATAATGTTGAGGTCTGGGCTCTGGGGAGGTCAGTCCATGACTGATAGTGTACCAGTGTGTGTTTTTCTGTCCAGGTTTGCTTTTACTGAACTGGGGGGCGTTTCTGATGAGGCTTCAGCTAACAGTAGATGGATCGAATGAAGGGCCAAATGAGTCTCTCGGGTCCTGTGTGAGGTCCTGGCTGGACCTTTTTTTTTTCCATTTCTTGAGTATATGACTTTCAGATATTGTTCATCTGCTGTAAATCGTTTTATAGGCCTGTCAACTTTTCTTTTGTCCTCTTCTTGTCCAGTTTCCTCAAATCTTTTTAAGAATACACTCTACACCGTGCTGATATGTACCAAGTTTTCAGCTAATAGCTCATCGGGAATCACCTTATTAGTGCAAAAATACTACCTTATGCCTGTTGAATTGTTCAGATTCAGCTAAAGAAATTTTAAAAAATTGTGTTACTAGGCTGCTAATAATTAAGAATTTAGAATTTAGAATGAGTTATTTGCTAAATTGTCTGTGATGTGTAGACAGAACACTGGTTCATCCTTTGAATTAGGTTCCTGTTTATGCTTGAATGATTCATAGGTCAGCTTTAACTGACTTAACAAAAAAAGAAAAACACCAAACATTCCTCTGAAAAGCCAGGAACAAAGACTGGACTGAAAATGTATGGAAAAAGCCTGGAAAACTATAGCTCAAGACCACTTTAAAAATAACAACTCTGGATTTCTTGGTAGCAAAATAAAAATGAATGAGGGGTAGTGTCAGATATTTGCACAGCAATGTATAATTGCATAAATGTAAATGCAAATCCAGTCACATGCAGACATAAGGCACATGGTCCTCTCAGTTGCTAATGGAGACTGCTTTTATTCAAACATATCTCTTTTTGTGTTTGATGAAGAAATACAAACAAACCAGACACAACATGAGTCTTACTACTCTCTCAATAACAGACTCCTACTCAAAAGATTTCCTTATCCTTGGATTCACCTAACCAGTCCTTTACAGGAACTCGAGCCTATCTTTAGCAGGCCTTCTTCTCAAGACTGAGAGAGTGATATTTTTCACGTTTTACCCAGCACATTTTCATGGGATCTCAGGGGCAGCAAATGCCAGTTTACAATGACATGTGGCCTTAACTGTATATACAGTTTAAAAAAAAACACACAAAAAAAAACCAGATGGTGTAATAAAAACCATCAAAGACGTCTGAAGTGAAAGGTAACATCTGAAGTCTACAAATGAGCCAATACTAGGTTTCCACCATTTGCTGCGACTCGTGGAATAAGTGAAAAAAATTTTCAACAATACGAGACGCCACTTAAAGCTCATTCTACCTTAGCTGGTGTAAAGGTTGTATATTTATCACCTGCCAAAGATACCGTTTAGATGCATGAAATGGAGAAAGAGGTTGGAGTATTTTTCTGTTTATATGTTCATCATCTGTCTGCCATTCACAATACCTCAGTTACAGCTGAAACTGAAGTGATGCATCTCATTTTGTCGTGCATTTGAAAGCACTCAGCTTTGATCTTTTAAATGTCAAATTTTGGCTTTGTAAGCAAAATCTTTGAGGCAGCAGACATATCTGCAGTGTTTGTTTTGTTTGGCCTAATGGTACTGATCACACAAATGATTCTGTCTTACCATGTAGAAGCATGCAATGAAGTGAAAACACATTGAGCAACACACACACACACACACACACACACACACACACACACACACACATGGTGCTCAGCCTGTATGTGGAAAGAAGGTTGGGGTCAAGTGCTGTGAGGCTAATTAGTTTTTCCAGAGGAATACAAGTAAAACCATCCGACGGCACAGTGTTTCTGGCTGCAGGTCAGGGTGATGACCTCGTGTTAAGAGACACAGATCTTTTCTTCCACCTCCACCTCGCTCCACCTTCACTTTTACATTGCAAAAAAAAAAAAAGAAGAAAAAATTCAATTGACTTTTCCTCTCTTCTTCCTTCTGCTTCTTGGTCAAAACTCTCAAACGCAGGACATGAAAGGGGACGCTCCTGTATGTACACTCACCCATATTCACTTAAAGGTTACAAGGACTCAAGACAACTGAGACCAGTTTCCCCTCGGTGTAGTTACAAATTTTAGACAAACAATCTCTCAGATTCGGTCGAATTAAATTCTGTGCAGAAATTACGATTGAAATTTGCCTCATCTTGAGCTCTTGCACCACATTTGAAAGTTATGCATACACTCTGAGGCTATATGTTACTTATAGGAATAAAACTACATGTGGCGCTTCAATTTCCTTGATGTAAAAGCGAACAGAAAATGCTCACTTGTATTTTTTTCTCCCTTTTTTAATTGAAAAGCTTGTCTCAGGGTTGTGCATCTCTTGTCGCTGTGCTAATTACAACCTTATTAGCCAGGAAGGACTCAGGTGCTGCAGAATCCTTCAGTGAGGGACATCTGCGGCTGACAGTGCCAGGAAGGCTGTGTCATCCAGTCTTAATAGCTAATGAACAAACACAAGGATTTTCTCTCAGATTCATTATCGTCACAATGAATGAATTCAAGGTCCTTTTGGTTGTCGTTCTCAGCATATTATCTTCCCATCAGCCCGTCAATCATCTTAGCCGGCAAACAAGTCCCTCTCTGCCAACTCAAATACATACGCACACACTGCGAAACCGCACACAAACATAGATACACCCAAACAGACACACACCCACGCACAAAATCAGATCAGCTAATCAAGATGTGGTGGCTGAGTGGGAAGAAAAGTCAAACAGGGCCGGACAGATGTCTCACTCTGGTGACTTCAAAAGGGAACTAAAGAACACAAGGCCATGTAATGTGATTTAGATATAATGCTTCCAGGTCAGGGGTGATGGCTAGACTGCTGGGCAGTGGGAGAGCAGCTGACAAGCGTGTAACTAACCATGACGGATGGGAATTCAATGGACTGCCTACTCTGAACACTTTGAGCTAGAGGGGAACAAATTACAGAGCTGACCACCTTGTCAGCTAGAGCAGAAGAGGAAATTCATTTGTTCCCAGAATATTTTCTGACATGTGTATGGACTATAATCAAGTCAGGCACAACTGTATTGTGAGGGAAATCCTTCTCGCTGACCCTGCAGTAGTAATGTCCAGTCACCACAGAATGACATGATGATTAATAAGGGGAAAAAAGCCATTCTTACTGTTCTTCCAGCACTGGAAAAATGTGACAATGATGAGGCAGTTTTCAGTGGCTGTGGTGAGCTGAAAGCAGAATGCACTAGGTTTTTAATGCTTAAAGGATAACTCTGATGGGTTTTTTTTTTTACAGCTTTCCTACCGTCAAAAACTGTTAAAAGAGCAAAACCAACAACTGATTGATATTGTTAACAAGTATTGGCTGCCCATCCAAGACTTGTATCCAATTCATGTGCCATAAAAATCCATTGCTGTCCAAAAAAACTACTAATGAGGCATAAGTATTGGCCATGTTGTGGCCAAACTTTTTCCTTTTTTCCTTTTTTATTATTGAGAAACCTCAACCGGTCGCAGCAGATAGTTGCCCCTCCCTGAACATGGTTCTGCTGGAGGTTTCTTTCTGTTAAAAGGGAGTTTTTCCTTCCCACTGTCGCCAAAGTGCTTGCTCATAGGGGGTCATATGATTGTTGGGGTTTTATCTGTATTATTCTAAGGTTAACCTTACAATATAAAGCCCATATAGGCTGTTGTGATTTGGCATTGTATAAATAAAACTGAATTGAATAGAAATTTTTTTTTTAAAATTAAAAAGCGCAGTAATGAGAGGGTTAGCATTTTACTCTCACAGCAAAAAGGTCCTGAGTTCAAATACACCATTTGCCCGGGGCTTTTACATTAAGGGTTTGCATGTTGTCTCTCTGTGTATGCCAGCTTCCTCCCACAGTCCAAAGGCATGCTGTTATTGGGGTTAGGTTGACTGGAGAAAAAACATGAGCCCTATAAAGAACACAAGGCTATGTAATTGAATTTGGCATTCACAGTGGGCAGCAGGGTGGTTTGGTGGTTAGCACTGTTGCCTCACAGCAAGAAGGTCTTGGGCCTGGGGGCTTTCTATGCATGGAGTCTGCATGTACTCCAGCTTCCACCCACAGTCCAAAGACATGCGATTAAGAGGGGTTAGGTTGGGTTACATTAGGGTTAGGTTGTCTGTCTTTCTGAATTGGATAAGCAGAAGGGAAATTAATGGATGGCATCCACAGTATCAATCCTTGGACCCACCATTGTACCACCAGCAGGACAAATCTTTGCGTGAAAACCCCATGCTAGTAGTACAGAAATTACTTCATAACTGTCTTTTGAATGATAATGCTAATTGTTGCTTAGTCTCATGTGTAACTTGAGCCCTCCTAGGGATACCCGGTGACTCTGTATTGCTTTATGCAGTCTCACAGAGGAGACTTTTATCATTTTCTTATTGGGTCTCTGTCTATAATGGTGCAGGGTTTTTACCTTTTTAATATAAAGTAACTCTAGACTATTGTTATTATTTTGTACTATATAAAAATAATTATATCAAAAGGTACATAACTTCTCTTTAACTAGAGCTTTGTAAACCTTTTCAGGTGTTATCACCACCAATGGTCTCAGTTATCACACACCGTAGACCACTTTCCGTTGTGCAATGGAGGACATTGCATAGAATCAGTGTTTTGCAGGGAAAGAACTGCAGGTTTTGCATATATGATTGTTTGGTTTTCAGATTGCATATATGACAGCTTTCACAAAAAGTATTTTGAAATGTGAACACCATTTACATATCTAAAACTCATTATTATAAAATTACTCCAATGTGACATGAATGTGTCACAACTTCAATGACGCCTCCCAGATGTCAATCCTTTCAAAAAGAACTTACATTGTTAGTGATGCATAACAGATGCTATATCAGCTCTGTGAAACAGGGTGAAATGTCTTGTATTAGACTAAAAGCAACAAGGCTATGACCTGCCACATTCACTGGTGCACCATAGTAAGTGATGGTATGTCTCCTTGTGGTTTTCAGATGTCACTCAACCACCCACAAATACATTCCCACAATTATGTATAAATTTTTCTCTTTTGCTATTTTGAAAGATGGAAAATTGAGAATAGAGAGAGCTTCATGGCTCTTTACTTTCTTTAAAAAATTTGAAGGGCCTTACATTTTAATTGTCTGCCGTGATGATAAGGAATAAATGAATTTACTTGCTATGTATCTCACTATTAGACTGCAATTGCCATTTATTATAAACCAACAGGCTATGTGACAAAACATTCAGAGAAAAAAGTTTCAGAAAAAAGCTAATAACTCGGATATTTTTGAAGCTCAAGAAAAATCAGAGGTGATGACTTAATGTTGGGAAGCTCAGATGAGCTATTATGCAGAGAGCAAAGACATCAGTAAAGAGGAGGTAAAGGAAGAAATTAAGACACTGAAGGGTTAAAGCATTTTGACAATTATGCTCCCACTCTTTCCTATACTCTGAAAAATTAATCGGAGAAATTAGCAAAGCAATTACCACTTTTAATTGGACTAATTCTTATGGTCCTGTCACAGCTGCATCCGGAGGTACAGCTTTAAACCTTGAACATGTCTTATTCGCCTTTTCACAAACGTTATTATTAATTTCTGTGACCCTCTTTTAGCCTTTGACATCTGAACCATTGAGGGTGAACTGCTGTCAGCTTTCCCTAGATTATTATCCTCTGTTAGCATCTCTATTTTTTTCCATCTCTTACTCATGAGGAAAGAAGACAGCGGTGCTGTCATCTGTGACAGAGAAAAATGGAGGTAATTAAAAACTGAGCTTTAAAGGTGTACAACTTTAAAGAGGATGTGCAAAATGTAAATAAAAACAGATTTTTAATTAAAAATAGTGCAACATATAAAACGCTTAACTGAGAAATTTTATTCTTTTTGTAACATATATGCTCATATTAAAATATCATGGCACCTTATATCTCACATTATATTTTACAAGATTCAACGATCTTTAGGTAAAAAACAAGGAAGAAACTTTCTGGGCAAACAAGAAAATAAAAAATTCACTAAAATGTAAAATCCACAGCTGCCTTCTCTGGACCAGGACTGGAGCGAGTTTGAAAAAAAGGAAAATCATGGATGCCATGATCCTCTGGGCTAAAGAGGAGAGAGAATGTATTGCTTGTTTTCAGAGCACAGTGCAAAATCCAGCAAAATCCAGTGTGTGCAATAGTGCACATGGTATAGGAAACTTGTACATCTGTGAAGATGTCCTAGATGACTGACTAAACATACACAGTTTTTGACACAACTCATGGTACCGTCCAGACAGCATCTCCAGGGAAGGCCTTGTTTATTTCAGCAAGACAATTTCAGTCACAAGCAAAAGAGAAATCTTGTGCACAAACAACCTGTATAACCTTTTTGCCTCTTGTTTTTGACCTTATAGTTTTATTTAATTTGCTAATGCCATCTGACCATCAAGAGTCTTTTATTGGTTAAAGTGTATTATCAATACAAGTGACTTTTTTTTTTGAGAAACACATATTTTGCCAAAATATTTATCTATATTTTGCTGATCAAACACATTTGCACTCCTCAGAGTTAAAATCGATAATAAGCCCCCGATCTGTTATGGAAGTTGCTGTGCTTAGTAAAAAAAAATTTTTTTGGCTGACTCACTCTTTTCAACAGCAAATCTAATTATGCTCATGAGGACATAATTAGATTCCACCAAAATATTATCGGGAAAATTCAAACTAAAAATGGCCATACGAGGCTAATTAGGTCATCACAACTAAGCTAAGGAAGCCCAGCTTTGTACCAGCCTATTCTTTATTGGACCTACAACAGACTTATCCAACGTACCCAGCTGTATCATCAGGTCTGAAAGAGGCAGAGTCAGCCATGCAGAGTCATATTATAATTATATAGCATCAGAAAACCTTTGCATAACTGTTTGAACTGCAATTTCTATGCTTGATCTTTGAAATAAGATGGCTGGAAGGAGGCAGGCAGAAATATATATACTCTTTAAGGTTTCATTTTTACTTCTTCTTTGTAGAGATAAAGCTATCTTAGCTATGTTCATAATTCCTAGGGTATGCCACTGGCTGCACTGTAGGTGACATGCAGCCTAATTAAAAAATCGAGCTGAATGCACCTGGGGACCACAAATAGCTGTGACTGGTCTGTATGGGTTATTGTATTTTGTCTTTTAAGTTTTCAAATGCTGTGGAATCTTCAGTGTGACTACAGCACGAAGCAATTCACCATTCAATTAACCCCGTGCTTTAGGGTTAAACAGGAAAGATCTAGACGAGGATATGAAAAAATGCCGATACTTTCACTGTTTCGTTTCGCACAGAAAAAATGGCCATAGGAAAGAAAAGAAAACCCTTTCTGTTTACTGTTGCTCAACACTGCTGTCTTAAAACTCAATTGATCCGACTCGACGCCAAGTAGTTCACTCGAGATAGAGTCAGAGTATATTTTACACAGAAGAGGAAGAGACAGGAGCATCTGTTGCCCCTGATAGCTTTGACTTATTCGACTTTTCCTGACACAGAAAGATTGGTGCCTGCTTTGAACCTCCTCAGATATGTTAGCTACAATACATTAACCCCGGCCGGTAGCAGTGATTCCCACTGGGGCCACTCACAGAATGTCCTGCCCTGATGGACTGATGGGAATCAGAGGAAATCAATAAGCAATGATAGACTTCTGCTGTCCACTCAGCTAATCCCGTTAGTGATAGCTGTGGATTTAATCGAATGATTGCACACACTACAGACACGGAGACAAGCGTACGTGCACACAGATACAGTATACGCACACACACACCTCCAAGTACACTTAACCCCATAACATTCGTATGGATAAGATCTGTAGATCTTCCACAGACACTCTCCGCTGTCATTTTGTTGAGACAAGCAGCAATTTGAGAGACAATTCCTTCGAGCGAGAAGAGGAGAATCAATTTAATAAATCCTTTGCTCATAGTCCAAGTTGGACCAGATTGCAGGAACATTTTCATTTGAGCAGAAGACGCGGAATAAAGACACATTTTGTCCTTATGATCACTCGATAAAGGATCTCTTTTTGATATGGAGATCAGTACAATGCATGGCAGTGTATGGGAAACTGAGCAGAAATGGACTTCCTTTGACAAAGACGATTTCTCACATGCTGTATACATATCAAAGTGACATAAACCCTGATAACTACTATCAATACATGAGCCACACATCTGTTGCAAAGTATTTTGGGGTTAATACTTCACCCCCCCACCCCCACCCCACCCCTTCCCATGTGTGAATAGACATTATAAAAGCAGGCCCCAGTGGCACATGTTTAAAGGTACATTAAGAGAGCACATCAATTGTAGATGACATAATCCCCAGTCCTCTTTTCAGTCGCTCTCTCACTTCCTTAATCTCTCCGTTCTTTAACCCTCATCTTCTAAGAGGCTGAAAGCTCCCTTCATCTTCTCCTCAAGCTAGCAGAGAAACCGCGAGCTGCCTGGGGAGAGAGGGAAAAGAAGAGGTATTACTGCAGTCTGATTAAATTAACACTGTGATGCAGATTTCTTGCCTTTTCCTCCCTCTTGTCATCTTATCCGACTGTGTGTTGTGAAAATTAGATGAACTTGTTACATGAGGGTCCACGTATGTACAATGTGTGTGCGTGCGTGCAGGCACACGCACCTCTGCTTTTTAATTAATTACTCTTGTCGGTGTCATTAGCAGGCTCCATAACTCCTGATTTGCATTGGTGTCTATGATAAATAAATAAATATTAGATAACACAAGCTAATAAAAGACTGGAGTGTTCCATTCTTCGCACACACACACCCCACCCCTCTAACCAATTGTAACCCCCCAGCCTTGCCCAGCTCCCCCAAGGCAGAAAGCAGAGCCATCCCCTGTAGAAGTACTTTAATTACAACGTTTCCACATCCAAATAACTAGTGGTTTACATAAGTCCCGCACGAGCTGCTCACTATTCAGAAACTATTCTTGCTATATCCCGGTCTTCCCCCTCTAATACAAATACTGCTGAACAATGTGTGACCTCCCACAATGCACATGATGTAAGTTAAAGTAAAAATGAAAAGTTCACTTTGTCCAAGCTTACATCCAATTTACCTCCTTAAATGTGGACTGAATTCCAGCTCAGGCACTGATTAAATTCCATCTATTTGAGGCTAATTAATCATTTCCATTGTGTCCAATATTGTCATAAGAAAGGTGCTTAGTTGACACTCTAATTCATGAAATGTGGCACCTCTCGTCTACTGCGATCAGTACAATACGCCAACAGTAGCAAGAAATAGACTCTAGTTCAATGGAGATTATTAATTATACTCAAAATAGATATTGACAGAGACAAAGTATATGAAGATGATCATATAAATGGAAGCTAACTGGAAATATAGCCATTTACAGTTAAAAATCATGGTCTAAAGAACTTTTTTTTTTTTTGGATCACATGTCCATAACTTTAAAACATAGTTTACAAATTGGAAATACACAGATGATCGCAAATTTTGTCTTGTATGTACTCAAGAGGCAGGTATCCAAATGTTCTTTCCTCCACTGAATTTTGCAGCATCCCCTCATATCACATTTGATCCTAATTTATCCCCCCTAAAAAAGGACATCGTATGGAAATTGTGCAATTTTATTACTTCTGCCCGTTCAGTGCCTGAACCAATGCCATTGTCCTGCTTCTTCTTCATTGACCCCATCCTGCCTCCACCCATCTGCTCCAACAAGGTGATGTTTATCTCCAGCAGGAGGAAATTAAAGCCTTGCTTCATGAGCAGCAGATATGCAAATCTTATACAGTGCAAATAGATTGCGAAGCTCACACAACGGACAGTGGCGTATTGGGACACCCATTGAGCCCCAGTGATTTGAAATCCAAATCAAGACATGCGGAATTACAAGACACACATGGGCTTTCTAAAAAAAAAAAAAAAAAAAAAAAAAAAAAAAAAAAAAAAAAAAAAAAAAAAAAAAAAAAAAAAGCCAGATTATTTATTCAGCTGCTCCGTCAGTGTAGATATGTTTTAATAACTTTTGTTCAACCACAGGTGAACGCTTATCAGAAGCCATGACACACACACACACACACACACACACGAGAGAGAGAGAGAGAGAGAGAGAGAGAGAGAGCATGGAAATACACTCCTCTGATATCACCATTACATGGGATATGTATTTTCTTGAACTCACAAAATTGGAAAGTAATAGTGGCCATGCAAAATGCCTTGCAGTTGTGGAGTATGTAATTTTGATATGCATTAGTGTTATTGTCAGGCAGGGTGTATGGGCTGTTTCCTTGTGTGATTGCAGGTCTGGCTTGTATTGTGGGAGGGAAGCAGACAGGAGAAGATAGTATTAAACCTGTCCTTGCCATTCCAATCTGTCTGCATGTTTCTCTTTATCATTCTGCAGTTTCTATCCACTTACGCTATAATTAAGTTTCCTGACCCCTGCCTTGCAGCCTTAACTAGGCATTGGGAAATATACAGCCACTGCAGATCTCTTGCCTGATGTGCTCTCTCTCTCTCTCTCTTTCTTTTCCCTCCCGCCTCCCTCTCTTGTCTCCTTCCCTGTTTCAGAAAATCTCTCTCCTACCGTCTCCCTCATTCTCTCTCTGAGTCTCCATGGCACTATAATGGAATAAGAATTATTAATCGAGTAATTGTGTGGAACACATTCGTTTGCACTGAATTTCTCTCATTTTGGATGCTTGATTATCAGGCTGTTGGAGGGACTCTACCCTCTCCCTTCACGTCTATACCCATCACTCCCCAAATACATAACAAATGCCCACACACACACACACACGCACATGCACTGGGCTGGACCACACTTTTCTAACCGTATAATCTCTTTATCATGCACATGCTTGGACACACACACATACACAATGGACTGAAGCATGTGTTTGCATCACACCTGATGCTTAATGTGTGTAAGGTGGAGAAGAGAAAGCCTTCTGGTGATGGGAGAGTTTTGTAATGTCCCTTTAACCTTCAATCTGTCTCATAAAAAAGTCAAACGTGCAGAAAACAACCTCCAGCATATGTACAACCATAAATTACAAAAACAGAAGGGGGGGAAATGCCTAAAAGCCAGACACAGACGTGTTGGCAGTAACACCCATCATAAAAACCCCACTTCAATCATAATTAGTCTAATTAATTTAAATCAGTGTTGGATGCCTATCTAAATACAGTGACAACATAAAATGAACATCCACCCTGCAGCACATAGCCTCAGCCTATACGTTCCCATAGTGAAACACACCCTCGTAGGATTAGAGCAGAAGAATAGGGGGATTATTATTTCATGACCTTTCAATCCGCTGCCTGTCAGGTTGAACTAAAGCCATATATGCTGCTGGAGGACTAATCTCCTTCTCCCTTTGTGTCCGCAAGGGATGTGTCATTTCTTTATCCCCTCTATCCAGATTTACTCCATAAAATAAACTTCCTAGCCTGATCTGATAAGAAGCCATCTCCTTACCGGGATAAGGCTGTGGTGCCTCGTCTCCCTGCTTCCCCATAGCCGTATTTTTGGGTGTCAGATAACTCAGACGGGGATGGGAACAGTCAGGAAATGCCACTTTGTCTGTCTGGGAGCAGGTGACAACAAAAACGACAGTGACTCTGATTAGAAAACACCCCCACCCCACCCACCCATCACCCCGGCACAACCACCACTCTCCATTTTCCTTTCTCGCTTTCTAAAACTACCAAAAATCACATATTATCAACACTTGCTAGGCAGTGCGTTAAACACAAATAAATTGATGTTTGCAGGCACACGGACACAGACATGACACGCCAGACTCGCTGCATCACAGACACGCACTCGTGATTATTTTGTTATCACTTCATCTTAATTTGGAAAGTCATCACTGATTCAGCTGTCAGCCTTGACCAAGATCTGCTGATCTGACCATTGCTGCCTGCCCCCATTCTGTCTCCTGTTTCCTTCCTCCCTGTGCTATTTTTCTTAATTATTTAATGGGCATAAATCATGTTTCACCAGCTTCCTTAAGGCCACCACACTATTTGACTGGATATTATTTTTCATGCTTGCAGTGCTTTTATGAGGCACACACTCCCCCTGAAGGTCACAACCTACAGGTGGCACAAATGAGCAATAGGGATTGGGGGGAAAAGAGGT
>VUQG01020253.1:25301-38161 GCA_015106755.1 Etia nguti
TAAGGTGGGGGTCATAAGAGAGGGGGTGGATGCCCACCGTGATACAAATGAGGGACTGCAGGCAGGGGGGGCCACCCACAGTACAACTTGGCCAACAAAGGTGCTTCTGTCTTGGCCTCCCTCCTCCACAGACCTCCTTGAGAGGACAGGATTCCATTAGCAAGCTGCAGAACCTGGGGTCTATTCAACCGCCCGTCCAGGCCTGACTGTGGGCGAACATACAGACACACACGCACATGCACGCATGCACAATGACCCACACACGTGCTCATAGAGCACACATGCATGCACTCATTCACAGTCACTCACTAACACACATCCACAACACCGCTAATTAATCCTCAGATTACCCAGCCAATTATTACCACACTTGTACTAATTAGAAATTATTTAAAGCATTTCCCAATTAGGGTTTACATGCTCAGTTGGGCAGGAGTCTGTCTCAATAAACCAACTGGTTTTAGTGTGGGGGGGAATGGTAAGCTCATTCATGTACACATGTATTTTGGTGTGCACTCTCTCTCTCTCTCACACACACACACACACACGCACGCACGCACAAATACATGCATTTCAGGATCTGACTGTGGTAATCAGGCCTTCTCAACGAGCCCCTCTGTTAGGACGAGGGGGATGAGGACAGACAAGAGGAAGAAAGAGAAAGAAATAAAACAACAAAAGACATGCTCCTTCAGTGCTGCTGCAATACTGTAGGCCGCTCTTGTTAGGGCTGGGGACAGTGATTAGGAGAGGCCACAATAAGACCCGCCAGGAAACACATGCCAATTAGGTTACCAGGAGAACCATGGGCCCACATCACTATGGGAAACCCACTAGTCTCCACACTACAAGGCCCAGAGGCACACATATGCACACTCGCAGGCACCTATGGCACATCCCCTACTATTTTGATTACATTATGACTTGAATAAGAAGAAGGCGAGGGGAAAACATGAAGGTGCAAAAGAAGAGAAGACAAAATGATGGTGTTAAGGTAAAAAGAAAAGCAGCTGTTTGATTAGAGGAATAAACTTTAAGTTTATGGGGTTTTGGAGTTATTCTCTAGTTTGTTTGTCTAGTTTCTCTAGTTTGTCTCCCTTGTGTTTCTTAGTATTTCCTCTTGTCCGCTGCATCTTCTTATTTGTGTCTCTAATTCCTCTTTTCCACTAGTACCTTCTCGGCTCGACTCGACTCAACCACTCTACTCAGTTTCGGTCGTTTTACATTACAACTGAGTATCACCCAAATGCGCTTTGGGTCATTAAAGCAATGCCGTCAAAAGTCCCGTGATGTCATTTGTAAGTGACCAAACAAAACAGAAGAATAGAAGACAGTGGAAGACTAAACCTAACCCTGCTGCTAAACCGATGGTAAGCATCTGCACCTGGTTGTGGAGTTTTTCCCCTCATTGCTGGGTTTCAAAAATGGCGTTTTTGATTTTAGGGAAGGAGTCGCTCTCATGACTCATAGAGTGACGCCACCAATCGGCCAATTAGTGGCACGCAGTCTGCTGATGTCACATTTTTGGATCGATTCAGATTGCTTGGCACCCCGGCTGAGTAGGTAATGAAACTACCGCCTAATGGAAAACTCTAAAACCCCCAAACCAGAAACGCCATAGTCAAGTTGAGCTGGGCTGAGCCAAACTGAGTAGGTTTTAGCAGTAAAGGCCTATCAGGTTATTTTAGTCATTTCCTTTTTTATTTTGATAGTCACTTCCCTTGTGTTTCAGTTGATTTTAAATCCTGTCTTTGCCCTTTTCCCAACTTTATGATGTCTTCCCTTCTAAGAGTAATTTCATGTTTTTTGTTCCCACCTCTCTGCGTCCTCACCTCATCTTTGGGTCTTAATCTCAACAAGGCTGCGCTTTTACATTCCTCCTGTCGATTAAAAGTTTACCTTCGAGTCAGCGTGCAGCTTTCAGTGAGGCAAAGATGAAGGCAGAACAAACGAGGGAGTGAGAAAGAGAAGAAAAAAACAACACCCGGGCTCCAGTGGGATAGCAGGAGTGCGACTTCAGGGAGAATTATTAGCAGATCGAATTACAGACTCATCCATGAGTGACATGTAAGCCTCAGATACACACGCAAATGTTTACAGCACCGATATTTGCTCAAGCACGATGTTATCAGGCCTCGATGTAATACTCAAGGCTTTTGTTCTGACTTGCGTGGCAACATTCACCATGTCTGCAGATGCAATAACCAAGACGAAGATAGCAGCGGCACAATGTTTGCCAGCAGTGTTGTCCCGAGGAGCTGTGACATGACCCAGGCAGAACAGAGAGAAAACTCACTCTGGAGTCTTTGCGCTGATGTGATGATGGCTGAGATGTTGATTAATGCGCGCAGTCCCTGTTATTAAATAAACAGGGTGAATACACAAAATATATTGAATAAATTAGAGCGTGAACTGATCTCCACTGCGACATCCAGCTCATTAGAATGCATGAGGAAACGATGTTCTGATTGCGACAAGAGTCACTTATTAAGCCATGTTTGTCCCCCGCCAGAGCACCACTCCCTGCACTCCCCCACCCCCCCTTTCTCCCCCCAAAACACCTTACCCCTCTTGCCCACCACACAATCCACACCAAATCCCTCACTCTCCCACTAAATACTCCCTGACTTAACTTCCCCTTCCCAATGGACATCGCCAACAAACCACTAACCCTCTCTTCTCTTTACCTCACCTCCCTCCGTCCCCCCCCCCCCCCTCTCCGTCCTTAATTTTCCTCCACCTCCTCCCCCTTCTACTTCTCCTCCGCTGGGATCTGTGTCATCATTTTAATTAATTTCTAATCAGGCGAGAGTAAACTAATCAGGGAAGGCGTTAAACAATGACAGCTCTGCCTGCTCAGCCTCACACTGGGGGCTGCCATGACTGTTCTGCATTGCTGAGAAGAACTGCACACTGATAAACAACTCAGTGTAGATGTGGCTATCTGCGCTCATCTTCTCTCTCGCTCACATGTTAATAAGCGCTATACTGCATCGTATATATGGCCTGCTTCCAGACTTGGACACGAGTTGAGGACTTGATTGGTGCAAGATTAAATTACCGTTCACTTTTGTACCATCACTTTCATATTCATCTTTGTGCATAGATTTGTGATTGAATAAACATATCAGTTCAAGGACACGTGATGGAAATGCATGTAAATGATCAGAATGGACAAATAAATAACCTAACCCAGTCTGAATGGAACAGTATGTATCTGCTTAGAATGGTTTGCACAAAGACTGCAGTTATCTGTAGGCGGCCAGATCCCACCAAGGCTGAGCCATTCTGAAAAACAGACAGACAGAGGCAGAGAGAGGGAGAGGGAGCACTTCTGGGCAATACATTAAGTGAGACAATGTAACAAGAGAGCCTTGATTAACCTCTTCCGGGCTAACCTTGTGCCTAAAATACCTTAAACCAACATAAGCAGACCGTAATTGGCAAATTCTAACTGTATGATTGCATGACAAAGAACGTGATGGGGGATGATGACAAAAAATTAGTTAATGACCACCATCACATGAAAGTGAAATTTTTCTAGGTGCTTTCTGAATCTGGAATCTGAGTGAGCCATCAGTCACGCTTTAGCCTAAGCTACATGTCTGCAAACTGAGGCTGGCCTCACCACGGGCGCTGACGGGTGAAACTGAGTTACAACTCTAGGTGTTATGAAGAAAGAGGCTTTTATGTCTCTCTCATCAAAGCTTTGTAACTGGACCTGATTTCTCCTCCTGCAAGTGCCATGGCAACTAATGACCATCGACCTAAGAAACAAAGACCACTGGCATAGTTACGTGACACACAAGCAAACACGAGTGCGCTCACAGAAATGCACACGCACGCACGTACGCGCACACACACACACACACATAGACACAACACTGGGGTAATAATTTCTTGTAAACTTTGTGTAAAGTCACACAACATCACAAAATCAAAGGAAGAAGAATATGAAGAGGATATTTCAGGAAGAAAAACTACACTGAGATGGAGTGTGTTAAAAACGATCTTTTTTTTTTAAGTTACCCCACCTCCCCTCCATCCTTGCCCTCTTTGCCAAGTATTAGATTCCCATGCCAACCGCTTCCCTGGGATAGAATAAGGATTGCGGAGGTGGGAAGCTGAAACCCTTCCATAACATGTCAAACAACGATGGAATCCAAAGCGCAAGAGGGAGAGAAAAAGGGTTAGAGGCAGATTTTCTACGGGGAGAAAGAAACTGTCACATCATCAGATTGGTTATTCTAAGTGGAGGGATGTGGGTATGGGGGCGGGGAGGGAAGGAGGGACGTGGTGGCAGAGGCTTGGGCTGGCAGAATCTGGCAGCGATACACGATGGCGGTATTTCCACTAAAATAATCAGCCCCCAGGCAACGGAAGGGGGTGGGGAGGGTTTTTTTTGGAGGGGGAGCAGGGAAGAGCAACACAGAGAGGTTAGGGATTGTAGGGTTAGGAGAAGGAGTCGGGGTGGGTGATGGAGAGGGAGGATACAAGGGAGGGAAATAGCGAGATTGAGAGAAAGAAAAACTGGGAAGCCAACCAAGGAAATCCTGCTTCTCAGATATGCAGCTGTGGAATTAAAATTGGTATAAAAACACGAGAACAAAAATATACTTCACACTTCACAAGCCTATTGAAGGGTAGAGCGGTGGGAGGGGGAAGATGTGCCACTCTAAACTGGCACTGATACCTCAGGCACAAGGGGGTAAACAGCTATTCTCACTTTGTCTGCTGCAGTGGTTTCAGGGGGTGAGTGAGTGAGTAAGTGAGGTGCCTGCAGGGGTCTCATCAGGCTACGGGGCGAGCTCAAGAGAGAAGACAAGAGCTCCTCGAAGATGAAGAAACGCAAAATGCCCCCGTGAAACAATTTCTACACTTCTGCGTCCCCTCGAGCGCATCGTAACGTAACAGCGAGGCATTGATTCATGATCAAACGACCGTGATCGTCACTCAAATTCAATAATAACAACGTTCACAATCAAAAGCTCTCTAAATATACTGTACCTCCACTTGAGGCCAGGATTAGGCCTTTCTGCGCGCACATTTATGTTGATGTGCTGCATTACTGAATAAAGAACTATCAGAATCGGAAACAACCATGCAAACACACAGATGAACGACAAATCAATTAATTTGAAACACGGAAAAATAAACTGCACAAACCCACACCGTGTTCGATTGCTAAAATACAAACGGCCTCTATTAAGAAATTTCACATAGGCGAGCGAGACAAAATGAGTATGGCAAAAACACACAAACCTGGAGGTGCGGCACATACATTAATTCCAACTTAAAGGAACTGAAAGTTGCATTTCTCTTAGAAGCAGAAAAAAACACAGCTTTTTCATGATATAAAGATGAAAAAAACTAATTAATTACTGTGAGCTCTGAAAGTCGTGTTATCAAATCCAGCCTACTGGAGTGTGACGCCACTAAAATAATACAATCATCAAGCATAATGAGTGAGTTAGGAAGTTTCTCTTATTGCATGTATTAGAGTCAATGGTTGCAGCTGAGCATTGTGTTATTTCATCACTGTAGAGACTTGATCTTAATACGAATCTCTATGTAACACAGGCCCATTCATGCAGCCTGCCTTTCCCCCTCTGATTCAATTATCATGTGCTCTTTTTGAGAGATATTCAATTAAAATGGCTCCCCCCTTTTAATTTATCTGAAAAATAATTTGGCAAATATAAATAATAATTTCAAAAGGCTGCACATATGTAACCATGTGCACAGACCTAACTTGGCCAAAGTAAGTACAGCAAGCGAGTGAGTAACATTCATCTTGTTTAACAGGACATATACGATTACTGATTCCATATTTTTGCATTTATTGGGCCACAGTTTTTTCTTAAAGTTTTCTTTTTAAGATAGCTAATGAGAGAGAAAAAAAACCTCTCAGTTACATGATGAGAGCAGAACACTGGAAAAGGAAGGACAATTGCGTGACCATGAAATCATGAAAGGGAAAGGAAAAGACAGAGAGAACAGCAAAACTACCTTATTCAGAAGGCAGCCTTTTTGTTAGGAGTATTCTCTACTGAATCTGCCGGCTTTCATTTCATTTCTCTGACATTCTCTCTGTCTGACCATCCAAGTCCTCTCCTGAGACAGATGAGTGGAAGCAGAGTTCCAGAGAGAGCTATCAGGATTAGGATAATTAATATCATCTCATTTCACTGTGATCCTCTCCGCGGCCCACTGCACACACAAGGACAGGATGCAGCGAATATTGTGGCAAGAGTATCCAGTCAGCTGTCAATCTAGGCCGCGGAGCACCCCCCTCCCCCCAAACACACACACATACACACAACCCAACTCGCTCACATACAAATGCACCCTCCTCAGTGGCTAAATTGCAGTTTGAGAGACGACAGGGGAGAGGCAGCGGTGGCAGCGGTGGTGGGGGGGCCGCCGGGGCCCGAGGGACGCCATACAATGGAGCGTGCGGCTGACCAGCGTTCAGGTGAAATTGAATTGGAAATCTTCCACGGCTCGTTAGCATAACAAAGGGCCTCGTGGCTTTAGACAAAGGCTGCTTCTCTAATGCACAAAATCAATCTCTCTACGGGCTTGGTGCATTGTTCCCTCCCGCCATACAGGTGTTCCTTCAATGGTCCTTAATCAAAAGTGTCAAAACAAAGTTAAGAGTTATCTCTGCTCCTCCGCATCTGCTTCTGCAGAGCAGAAAGAGGAAAAGAGACCAGACACTCAGGAAGGCAAACAGCTGAGTGAATATGTGTGCATGTCTGTGTGTGTGTGTGTATACAGGATGCTGAATGCACTACATCCTACACCACAGTCTGTTGGTGCTAAAGTTGAGTCGCCAAAGAAGCTTAATCACATTTTTCTCCTCAGCCCTGTCCACGTGTGAGCAACTGGTACTCCATGATGTGATCACTGAGCAAATCCAGGCATGAAAAGAAGGCAGAAGTTTGTCCCGCATACTTATTTCGCAGGAAAAGAGGGTGGCATGGTAGCAGTGAGGAATCATTTTTGAAAGATCTCTTCTTTTACAAATGCACCCTGCTCACCGTTTCTCATCTCTATCTTCAATCTGAAGGTCTGATTGCTAATATTGGTAGTAGCTGCCTTTCTCTCTGAAGGTTGTTTAACAATGGAAAACACAAATACACCTCTTATGCACACACCCCCCGCCCCCCCGCCATCCCCAACTCCCTTCTGCTCCAATTCACTATAACACTCGACCTGCTCACTCCATTTCTCTGAAGGCCTCAGACCTTGACTTGTTCAGACTGGATTGAATGAAAGAAGAATAGTTAAAACACTAAATAGAGACCTTAGTCCATGGCCTTTTTCTCTTTCAGTCTGTATGTAGGCTAACAGATTCATCCACTATGAGAAGGTAAGAGTTATAGTTCTCCCTGGCTTTATGTACTCACTTCTGCTCCAGGGCATGTAACATGATATTTATACACCTGAACTTTAAGTGGCCTATATGACACTGTAGTTGCTACCAGCACCAAAAAAAACCTCTTTAATGACTGTCAAAGATCTTTCATCTTGTGTTTTTCTCCATTTTACACTCCAGGCCTGCGCATCAGTGGGCTGAACACATTAAACTCATACATTCTTTATGGAGAGTGTATTGTATGGGTGTTTTGATAAGGTGAGAAACTTAGACGCTGGGCTGTCGATGGATTACTATGTGCATAATAACATACATAATCTGTAGACTAATCCCATCTCCTAATAAGTAGCATCACAAGCTCAACGCCTCCAGTTTGACAGCCGCCAGACGACAATCCAACCACTACACATGCCTCTTGAACATTAGATACCATGTGGTTTAAAATGTCAGATAAGTGGCAAAGAAATCTGTGCATAATACACTTTAAACCGGCATTTTGAGATTATGGCAAAAGGGGCAGCAATGTGATACAGCCTTTTTCCAAACATTACTAAGCTTTGTTTTTTTCTTCCAGTAACTTATTAATATGAAATAAATGTCGTTGCCCAATGAGGTAGCAATAAAAATCACAGTGTAATTTGCATTTAGATTGTTTCTTTATAAGTCTTTTCTTTACCAAAGTGCTTGAAGACATGAGGCCATCTATCTAAAAGCTGAGTTTGAACCAGACATAGACCTTACAAAGGTATAATGATCCTAAGCACACAATCTACCAAGAGTTTGCTCTAGAAAAAAAAGTAAAACAAATCATTACTGAAAAGTTTAAAATGTGTGGAACTTTAAACTTTAAATAGAAAATACTCAAATTATCTTGCAGCTCAAGTGAGTTTTCACTGAGGAGTGGTCAGATTTTCCAGCAAACTAATGTCACAGACCAGTACACAATTATGCAAAAAGAAGAAAAATAAATGCATTTTGGCATATAATTGACATCTGTACAAAGTCCGAGTCAAGCTTGTTCATCAGCTGTGAGAAAGCTTTCAACACTAAAATGCTCAATGTCAAACCAGGAGAGACATCCTGCTGGACATTTCTGCTGGACTGCTTAGTAATGTGTCATTACAGCATTAGTAACATAACATTACTTTGAGGAAGTAAAGCAAATAGTTACTTCATGCACTGCATTTTTATTGACTAGTAATTAGTTACCTATTACATTGAAAAAGAAAAAGAATCCAACACTGTACATTACTGTGCAGAAGTCTTGACTCTCTTTTCTTTGCCATATTACTTCTAGTGAGCCAGACTTTCCCACAGTTTTTAACATGGTCTTGAGCAATAGCTCTCCAGGCTTTCTGAAGGTCTTTCAAAGACTTTCTTTGGACATTGGCTGCTTTTTCGTTTATTTTCTGTCCAGTCCTTGCACCTGATCATTTTGAGAGAAATTTTCTTTTGGTTTTTAAGCCATTTAACACTGACCTATGAATCATTCATTCAAGTATACAAAAGGCATGTAACTCAAGGTTGTGTAACCAATGTCGTGTCTACAAATAACAGACAGCTTGACAAAGAACCAGTTTTAAATTGTACCTTAAGGGACTTTGGTATTAGCAGCCTGTCACAATCCAAATAATTTGTTCCCATTTTTTTTAGTTGAATCTACAAATAACACCAAAGATAAGATAGTTTAACAGGCATAAAATAGTATTTTTGCACCAATAAGATTCCTGGAGAGCCATTTGCCAAAAACTTGGCTTATCTCAGCATGGTGCAGTGTGTTCTTAAAAAAACTGAAGGAACTGGACAAGTGGAGGACAAAAGAAGAAGTAGGAGGCCTAAAGCACTATCTACAGCAGATGATCAGTATGTGAAAGTCATGTACTCAAGAAATAGGAAAATATCAGACATAGACCTGACATAGGACCTGAGAGATGCATCTGGTCCTTCATTTGACCTATCTACTGTTCACTCAAGCCTCATCAGCAATGGTCTGAGAGTAAGGGTGGCTGTCAATAAGCTATTCATGAAGAAGGGAAACAGGGAGAAAAGGCTGAGTTAAGCCAAATTACATAATCACTGTATTGAACATCAGTGACAGCAGGTCTTATGGAGGACAAATACAAAATCTTTAGTTCACATCATAAAAATATACGGAGGAAGTCAGGAGAGTGGTATACAGTAAGTGCTTACAGCTGCTGTCATGGTTTGGGGCTGCATTTCAGCTATGGGTGTTGGAGATCTTTTCAAAATTGATTAATTATGATTTAGATTTAGATGCACCACGCAATACCATCTGGAAAGTACTTGATTAGAAGCTGCTTTAGTTTTCAGCATTACAATGATCCCAAACACACTGCCAATGGAGTTAAATCATAACTGGATAGAAAAAGACACAGTGGAACACTATCAGTCATGGACTGGCCTCCACAGACCCCAGACCTCAAAATTATTTAGGCAGTGTGGGATCATCTTTTCACAGAATGTAATAAAAGATAGCCAAAGAAGAGCATTGAATGTCCTTCAAAAAGCCTGGAGAACTATTCCTGAAGAATATTTCAGACAAAGTTCAGGCTGTGTTGAAGAATAAAAGTAGTCATACCAAATATTGACACCTTAAGACATGGTCTTTGCTTCTTATACTGTATTTCCATGAATGTTTGCACATGAGTCAGTAAGGCACTGCTTGGATTCCCATTTTCCAAACAAAATATAAAGACATCCACAGGATATTTTAATGTTATGTGGTGTCTAGTGGAAAATATTTAGTGTGAAATGATGTGAAAAATGGTGCATGCCTGCTCACTATCAGTGTGGGTGTACAGTGCATTGAAAATCCAGGAGATTTTAGGCCACACAAACACAGGGCTTTTTTTTTTTTTTTAAATCTGCCCTAGTTTTCTAATTTGGACAAAAGTATTGGGCCAGCCCTCTTAATCACCAGCTCAGGTATTTCATTTAGTCCCATTACCATGGAATGAAACATGCAGGCATGCACTCTGCCATTACAAAGATTTGTGAAAGAATAGGTCCTTCTAAAGTGAATTTGAATGTGGTACTTGAATAAGATGACACTGTTGCAACAGTTTGTGAAATATCGTTCTCCCTTGAAGTGGAAGAACATATAAAGCTGCAACTTAGCACCTCAGCCCTTTTCTGTTCCAGTATGGCTGTGACATAGTGCACATGATTAGATGAGTTTGGTGTGGAAGAACCTGACTAGCCTACGCTGAGCCCTAGTCTCAACCCTACTGAACACCTTTGGGATGAAATAGAAAAGAGATTGTTAGCCAGGACCTCTCATCCAACATCAATGGGGGACATCACAAATTGTCCTCTGGATGAAAAGGCAAAAAATCCCACAGACACAATATTTCTATAGTCATGTAGAAATCTTTCCCAGAAGCGTGGAAGCTGTCATAGCTGTAAAAGAAGGACCAACTCTATATTTCGTAGCAAAATATAAAGAAATTAGGTTTAAGAATGGGATGTTATGAAAGCTACTGTGCGTATAACATGTAGGTGAAATAAATTTATAGCCCACATAACATCAGCAGTCCATGGTTAAGATCATATTGAAGGGGAGAAACATGAAATTTAAACCCATAAGGTTCTGGATTTACATGGGCTGTTCTTGGAACTCTCTAATCACATTTTGAATTTTTGAAAGTCAAATTCTTGGAATTTGCTGGTCAGATCAGAAGTTGGGAGCCAGGGAGCTACTGCCCCAAAGCACCCTTACATCACCTGCTCCACATGGTCAGATCTGTTTATACAGATCCAAAAAATCTAAACAGTCAAGCTTGGTTAAAATAAAAATGCTACAAAGTCGTCCAGTGAAATTAAGTGGAGAAATTACTTACCTCTCTAGCAGAACCTTTTCTTTGACCTTAGCTAATGCTTGCTGTTATCCATTTCAATTGTGGAGTTCCTCAAGGATCTGTCCTTGGCCCAATTTTGTTTTCAGTATATGTGGTTCAATATCAGTACCAGCCGTGATATCAGCCACTACTGCTGTACAGATAACACATGTGCCATCAAGTGGTTTTTGACAGAGCTCTTTTTCCATGTTCAAGCAAAAAAGTTGCTCACTCACGCTTTTCCAAAATTGGATCATTCCTGTCTGCTGCACAAGGTCATCATGCATTTTTTTTTTACCCACTTTGACTATTGCATTCTATTTGTACCTACATCAGTCAGAGCTTATGTCAATGACTGCAGTTAATTAAGAACCCTGCACCAAGAAATATGAACATATTACCAAAGTACTGGCAAATTTACACTGTCTGCCTATTAAATTTTGAATTAATTTAAAACTTTACTAATGCCTTTAAAAGCATAAAATGGCCTTACAATGTAGTACATTAAGGATTTATTGCGATGGTCGTGAGAGGTTAAAGCACTGCAACTTAAGAAAACACCAGCATACAGAAAAAGCACACAAAACAGAGTTGAAGTTTTATTTCATTGTGTTTTATTCAACACAATGGAAAAAGAAAAAAGCATGACAGAAACTGAATGAAGCACAATGGAAGTCAAAAAACCCCAAACTCTCGCAAAACGACAGAAGTGCTTCTGGGAAGAACGTAAAAGAACAGATTCAGAAGTGACAAGAACCAAAACATGCAAAGGTTTGCACTGAAATGGGCTCAAGAGAAACGCACGATAGATCGGTGTTGTGAGGGAAAAATGGTGCAGGGTAATTAATCACATGATACATATAATACTGTGGATACATGTTTGCTATTTTTTGTTTAACCTTGATTTCTATGGCACCATCTTCAGGACAGATGAATTGGTGTAGCATTTTTTAAAATCTTTGCATTATTGGCTGGCGTTGTGCTTCTGTACCTTTAACCTATACACAAAATCGGCTTCAATCACAGCATACTACCTTTTAGCATGTTTTCTGTGATGCTAACACATTTTAAGAACTCTGAATGTCACTTAACTTCATTGCGTTGTCTGCCACTTTCATCTGCAACATAAAATTACATTGAGGGTGGTTGCTTAGACACTAAGCATTTATTTTTCAGTCACATGGTCTGCAGTTCACCTTGTGGTCTGAACATATCCAGAACACATCTTTTAAAATTTCACTTTGTTAAATAAAAGTGAACCTGGCGCTCTTGATCAATATTTTTTTCTTTTCTTTCGGCCAATCGATTGGTTGAGAAGTAAGTATGATTTCAACTGAACAAGATTTTTCTGTGGTTGCCTACACCCTGTAGGCTCTAGTTTACACTAGTGTGGACATATTGTTGTCAGGGCAGTTGAAAAATTAGTTTACTGTGAATGCAATCCATCCACCAGCCCTTAACTAAATCTCTCACAGCCTCTCCTGCCCTGGCCCTTGGGAGGACTCATGCAGACTAGTTGATGAAAATTCACTTAGTGGAGAAAACAAACAAAGCTGTCAGTCTTTAGCTTGCCCATGGGATAGAAGAGGGCTGGTGGGGGGGGGGGGGGGGGTTAAGGTGAG
>VUQG01020254.1:5421-17086 GCA_015106755.1 Etia nguti
TGTCTTTGTGGAAATTAACTTTTTTTTTCTCTGTCACTGTTTAACCTCTCCTTTTAATATCTGGTGTTTGAGGGGTTATGGGGTTAGACTATTATACAAAACCGACATTCTTCAATATATAAACAGAATAAAATCTACCTGAAAATTAACAAACAGATAATGAAAAGTCTTAGTTGTCTATGACTACCTAATCATCAGTTCCAGACGTGTATTACGGTCATTAACTTCCTTCATCTCTGCAACATGTTGCTGGGATAGTTTATCATACTGAAGGTTTATCTAAGTGTGGGGGAGAAGTGCTATGCTGCAGGGAGAGATTGCCTTTACTTGCATGGCACCAACAGAGCAAAACAATGTGCCGCATGATAAAAAATTGCTTCATAACTCTCACATTGTGTGTCTGGCATCATTATGAGGCACAATAGCCTCTGGAGGGCCTGGCTTTTATTGGCGTGCCTCTTGCAGCAGCAAAGTCTCATCCATTAAACAAATCAGGGGGTTATGTATTAGATTAGCTGTACAGCAGGCACTTGGGGACGCCTAGAAGAACACACGAAACCTCATCTCATTCCCTCTCATAATCCCTGGAATAAATTACCTAATTGACAGCATTAGTTTGATACTGTCAGAAGGTGCCACTTAAAGCATAATGTATAATGAAAATACACAACGTTGCTAAATTGCATTTTTGGTATTAAAAATGATAAACGTCAGCCATTTGGGGCATATTTAGAGTGAAGCCTCTCCTCATAGCATGCTGCCAGATCTCATTTTTCAATATTTCTTAATAAATTTGTAGTGTCAGTGATATTAAAAGCTCATTTCTGCTGTGGAATATTTAATAAAGCTTCTGTGTGATAGGAAACCAATGTCAAAGGCAGAGTTAGGAAACTGTACGGTGGCAGCTTGAACCTCCCACCACCCACCGCGCCACGCCACCGGACCTCTGACCTGTGTGGTGAGAAATGGACTGCCCCCCACTGGTGAAGGGTCAACACTGCAGCAGAGGTTCAAGAAGTGCCCCTCACAGTTCAGTGCACTATTCATTCTGCAGCCAAGCTGAAAACAACAGACCCTTTTGACTTTCTTGAAAGTGAAAGCTGAAACTGTATGCATCCCATTTTCCAAACTGTACACTTGGATCAGAAAGTTCAGCTCAGTGTTCAAGTACCAGAATCGGTGGGTTGGTGCCGGTGAATTGAATACCTCAGTAAATGTGAGCAAAGGCCCTGGATGAACTATAGCTAAGAGATTGATGTTTATCGGCTGGAGTAGATTATTGCTCAGGGATATGCTTTTTATGCAATGAAAATCTGCCTCATCTAGTCATAATATAGCTAACAGAGCATTAATATCATACTTCTGTCCTTTAAAGCCCTCAAAATGTTTCTGTTGTGGTGCCATATAGTCAATCTAATAATCTGAGCGACTTTTCCATTTCAGCTTAAGGTGTTATAAAATGTGTCTAAGCTCCATTATAAACACTTCATTCATGCAGGTAAATATAGTTTAAATGGGTAAAAGTGTTTTGTAACAATGTTGCTTTGACTTACTGATGAACCAACTCTGTGAGACAAACATCACTCAAGTATTTCAAGCCTTTTTCAGACTTTGCCCGCACTTGTGAGCACATTTGAGTGTGTGTGCTTGTTTCAAGAAAACTTTGAGTTGGGGGACAGTCAGAGTGCATGTTTTCTGTCCAGATGTGTGGCCATATTGCAACTCCAGGAGGCATTCACCTCTCTTTTTAAAGTGCAAAAGTAGTCAGCAGCTGGTGAAAGTAATAACCTTTTGTCATGTTGTTTTGCATTTACCCCCATTATCTTAAGTTATTTTCCCACTACTCCAAAGTCACTGGTTTCAAACTATTACAAATAGCTCAGTGAGCACAATAATACCGCTATCTAAACGTTCTGTTTGACTTTTATTTGTGTCATTTACACCAAGACCATCCCCTGGTGGGGAAATGTTTCTCTTGGATATGGAGATATATTGCCTTCAGGAGTAATGTAGCCTGATAAGCGATAAAAAATGAAAATCTTGTCTCAAGATGCAGCAAAACAAAACAAAGAAACAAATGGTTTATGATCTTGCTGTAAGAATACATGTCCTTATTTACTTGATTATACTTATGTGGTAACTTTGTAAAATGAAGTGGCATTAAACTAGATGAATAAATATATTTTTTTCGGGGAACTACAGGAAAAATGGGAACTTAGTTCACAATAAACCTGATGAAACTATGCTATTTCCATTCTAAGCATCAATTTTATGTACCGTTCTCACGGTTTAGTATTAAATCAAATCTTAGAAGATGAAAATATACCTTATCCGGATCACATATTTCAAAGCATATGGGAATCCACCAATGGTAAGTAGTATTCAGTTCTATTTTACTCAGTACACCCATAAATCCTTCTGGCAGGATTTATCTCTGCTGTGTTCGGTGTGACAGGTGCAACAGAGCCGACGCACAAATTCATGAGGTTTTGGCATCTTGTGGTAACCAATGGGACGATGCATTAAGTCTAAACTGGCGGGGTTAAGGATGATGGCCGGGTACCTGTGCCAATCGCAGTGCGTGTAGGAGGAGTTCGGGGACTGGGAGGTGTGTCTGAAAAATGCGAGTCTGCAGCTGCATACTGTATCCAAGTCGGGGAGTAATGCCATGAGTACTGCTTTACACTGTTTAGACAAGCTTTTCAGAGCGTCCGTAGGAAACTATTATTCGACTGTTTCTGCTGTCAAGTAAGCCACAATTTTAAGCCCGAAGGCTGAGAGAGGACAGGAAAAGGACACTCGGACAAACTGCAAACTTACTTAAAAGCAACAAAAGTCCCCAAAGTCGCACGCTCAAGAGGCGTCAAACGCAAACGATCCATCCTTTCTGGCTGTTTCAGGGAAGGATACGCTGCTGGACATGTGAATTTAAAGGGGATACTTGCTAAGCACAACAATGAAACCAACGACTGCTCAGTGTTGCTTCGGCTTTCTTCTGACTTGCCTCTTGTTTGGGTTCAGCTTTTCACAGTCAGGTGAGTGAATGCCAACCATATGCTCACCAGTGCGCAAAACTGTGTGTCCGCGGAGCCTGGTTAGTGCGCGCTGAGAGCAGCACCACTACCCACCGAGCATACTTTTCTGTCACTGTTTTTTGTTGCGCATATGGCTATTGGAGCTTATCAGAACACATCAAACCCGTTAATACGGTTTCACCACCAGCACTGAACGCCGGAGAACGTCTTAAACAACAGCCAATGAGACGACGTAAAGATCACAGTTGCACAGAGACACAGGTGTTGGTCAGAGCAGATGGCAGGTTGTAGCAGTACATCTGACAAGCCGAAAGGATCCAGGCGAGCGCGTCGCTCCGTCTTCTTGCGCAGAGCGGCACTGTTGAATTTGGAGAGAAATGAGAGCATTTGTTGTTCATCACACGTGTCCTCGGGACATAGCTAGACAAACACAGAGGAGTTATAGCCTTGGTTTACAACAAGCTACTGTGCTCTTGTTTTCCCTCCTGTGGATAGGCAGGCTGTCTAACGTATAACTATTTCAAAAGTTGCTTTCAATATCTGCTCTTTCTTCCCCTTCTGACTAATTTATCCCAATAGTCACAACTGTCGTCATGATAATAAGACGTAACACCATGGTTACTGTTTTTTGATGAATTTGGCTGGTTGGACAGTGGGTTGTACATACAGTAACAGCTTGAGGCTCCGCAAGTAGTCACCCGGTGGTTCAGACTACTTTAAACCTTTGATCGTGCAGAGACTGCTGTGGGAACTCTCTCCATATTACTAGGCTTTTTGGCTTGTTGTTTGTGTTGATCTGTGTAACTCTCACCTGTGCAAACGGTGATAACAGTGGTGAACATGTACGTGCATTCTGTAAACACAAAAAAAAAACCCCAAAGCGGATTATAATCAAATTAGATTACTCCTCGTTTTATAGTAAATGCCCTCGGGGATCCTGTGGAGCACAAATTGACGACCATCGTTGAAGCGCACGGGACTTTCGCTCTGACAGTAGCAGTACTGTTTGTAGAGTGCAGGGGCGCTCTTTACGCACAGGGAGGTATAGGTGCACTCAGCGGTGTCTGTGCGTCTTCGTGTGTGTGTGTGTGAGAGAGAGAGCGAGAGCGAGAGCGAGAGAGAGAGAGATTAGTTAGACAAAAGCAATACCACCTCATCAACCACCATCATCACCGAAGATAATCACATTTTGGGACTACTACGACTAAAATTAGACTAAATCCAAGTATCGGCTGCACTGACACAGCATCTATAGATCGTAATTCACACACAGTAGTTTTTCCCCTCATGCTGCCTGTTAAACTGTTTCACCGCATATCTTAGAGTGATGTTTATGTGACTTAACGCGTATAACACCACAAACAAACAACAATATACTCACTGCTTTTACTGTTCAAACTTGTTACTCTGGAGTTTCGTTTGAAATATATGTACTTGTATCCATCCTTCAAAAATGACTGCATTTTTCTTGTGGTCATTTTTGTTGTTGGTTTGTTTGTTTAGTGCTCGTGCTAATGCAGTGTATGGGTCTTCCATAAAAACATTTCAAACTGTATAATTTCTTGTGGCACCGCGTCTCTGTATTTTTTAAGCATCATATTGCGTTAAATGTGATGTGTAATGCGCACAGATTAGGGCAGGTCTAACACTGTAACCCGTGTTTTAATAAATCCTCGTCTGTGAGAGCCTTACAGCTGAGAGACAGTGACTGAATTAAAATGTTGAATGCAATTCAGGAGACAGGGCATGTAGGGATGCTTCCACACGTTTTTTTCTTTTTTGCTTTACACTTACCACGCGTGCTGCACGTCGTCAAAATAACATTCCTAACATAATATATTTGCTCCCCCCAAAAAAAGCAGTTATATATTTTTGCTCATTTATTATAGTGAACTTGATTTTTGATGACATTACTACGGGGGGTTGTGTTAATCGTGTCCGAGCAAGGCGCATATTTCGAAGTTAAATTAACATTTTTTAATTAATTAATTTTTTTAATAACATCAGGAAAGAAAAAAAATGGATTTCGTTATGGATTATCTGACGCACCTGTGTATGAAGATCACAGTCTTAATGTCCTTTCAGACTAGACAAGCTTCGACCAACAGCGAAGCTCCAAATCATTTCCATTTAATTGGAAAATAGTAAAATAACATAAAACGAAACGGAACAGAAACGGATACTCAAATATGTGTGCGCGTGTGTGCGCGCGCGCTCGGATGTGAGAGCATCCTGATGCCAGGAGTTAGCGTGGGTTATGATGTTCAGTTGAAAAATAAGGAAATGCACACGCGTACATGTTCAGTTTCTTTTTCTTGAGTTTCCTGACTGAACGCTGGCATCTATCTTAATAAGTCCCAAGGAACAAATATCCATAAATATGCATAAAATCCTCCATTGAATCCTTCACTTTAAAATTTTATGAACTTTTCATCACCTTCATGTCATTTATTTTCTTCTGTTTAGTGTTAAAAAAGCCACTTAAAGAAAATCCTGTGCTAAACTGGACTTATATGCATCATGACAGCAGGGTACATGCCTGCAATATGCTGAATGTCCCCCATGTGAGTCCACTGTGCACTCTCCTCTTCACTGGACTGCAGTTTCACACTACAGCTGAACAAGTTTGGAAATTGATACAGCTTGCAATTCTGAACCATATGGCCACATTCCAAAACTCAATTTGTGTTTATGAATATTCATATATTTTTGCGCAGGAGTGCATTCAAATCATCTGTTGAATGCCTCTGCGTGTGCGTGGAGTTTTTTCACTTGCGTGTAATCATTGCAATCTGGATAAACTACAGCTCTAAATGAGCCTGTTTTACAGCTTTGAGCGGCACCTTCTTTCCTAATTTGCTGAACAGAATGCGACTACAGCCTTTAACTTACAGTGGCACTCACTGTTTATTGGGTTGAAACTGACACCACTGTCCCATTTGTAAGCTGATGTGTGTAGTCATAGTATGTCTTACATTTACAAAGGTTTGAGGGTGACACTGACAGGGAACCTGCTAGAAAGGGAGACAAGATAGTTCTTTTTTTTTTTCAACCAGTTTCTGCACCTTTTACAGCAGACCCTGGCACTTCTTGTAAATGTCTCCTCATTGTATATTTTTCCTTTTTGTCCAGCATCAAGCATAATGAAGGAATGATGTGACACTGAGGAGCCAACATAGCTGGGCATTGGCACAGACCTCGCTTACAGTCATATCTGCTGTCAACCATTAAAGAAGCTTTGACCGTATACCACCACCAGGCATTTTATTAGAATAAAAAGAGAAGAAGAACATAAACATTTGTGCTTTTGTCCTTTCTTTATTGTCCAGAGTAACAGATAGGGAGCAATATAAAGCCACTTTTCCACTATAAAGAAAATTCAGTTACTGCTATTATAGCCTGATGCAAGACCCTTCTGTATTGTTTTTAAAAGTTGCTGAAATTATTTAAAAAAAATATGGAAAACAAGCTATTTTTAGAATTTGAGAAAAGGACCGTTAGAGGCACATATATGTAGCTTTTAGATTAATCTCTCTGGTGAGTCAGTGTTTCCTCTTTAATGATAAAAATGTAAAAACAGACAATGATTTATTGTGTTATTTAAACCCCTCAGCCAGCCAGACTAAGAATCTTCTCTTTGTGTAATTGAGAGTGTTTGCAGTGTAGTATTGTAGGAAATCATTAAGATTTATGTGTACTGGCCTACTGATTAAAGAATTTTACACAATATCATTTCGTTACTACCAGGATGTCTTATAACAGTTCACTCTTGTTTACTTCCAAATGCACTGGATTTCCGACTGTTTTTTTAGAGTTTTCTTTTCTGAACACACAAGTAGAGCTATCGTGTTGGATCTTTGCTGGGCTTTGCTAACCAGTCAGGTTCCTATCTACATCAGCAGAAATGATTGGTTCATATCCTCTGTGACCTTTGCAAACGATGCACCTTCATTTATCACCTGCCGTTACAAATGCACCATACATGCACATGTATTTTGACATGTGTCATTGTCAGCTTAGCTTATAAATGTCCTTTTTGTGAGGGATGTCATAATTAGATTAGAGGCCATCACCCATGGACGCGCATCCCTTAATTTGGGCAGCTGTTTATAGCACATCTGTATAAAAAATGCAACTTCTTTGTTTGTAACATGACTTTCAAGCTATTAGATTACTTTAGATTTGATAAGGTGTCTTAACTCTTGAAGACAGAATGCTTGTTTCATGTTTATCACTCATTCAGACTGTGCTCCTGTGCTTTTATGATTTCTCTTTTTTTCCTCTCTGTAAATTGAGCAAGCTTTGAGTTTTTGTGTTTGCTGGAGACAGAATGAAAGCAAAGGGAGTGAGAGAAAGACATGCAAATAGAAATGCTGATTGCCTCCGTGTAACATGGCCCTGAGTGCTGAATACACAGCAACCAAAGTCCTTCATTAACAAGGTAGTGCAGCTAACACTCATATACACAAACAGGAGCGAGGCCCTGCTTGGTATCTTTGACAATGTACTCTAGCTATTTTAGAGAGATGGGGGACTGAATTTTAGTTGGGGGAAATCAATCAGATGGACCTTAATTAGGATGGCACGTATGCTTTTAGGGCAACCAAAAAGAGCTTGCTGAAGGAAAAGAAAAAAAAAACCTCAGTGCTTTTGCTACCATTCAGCTTTTTTTGTGTGTTGTGGTCCAATATGGAACACTCCAAGAAAAGAGGACACATGTCAGCCAAAAATAATAGTAAAATAAAATAAAATTTCTGAACAGACTTGCTTTCTCTTTATCGCTAGTGGTGCAAGGTTGATGTCTGCTATCAGGGTAAATATAAATATGAAAAATAGACTTACATATTTTTGGCCTGTCTATAATTAAGCTTAAAGTAAGAGCATCAGGGCCTAAATCCTTACTTTAACAAATCTGTTCTGCTATCAGCCATATTCTTGTAGCTATCAATCTAATAACTTCATTATTTTTTCAACATTAAATATTCTCAGATTTGGATTTTGGTAATACACATAATATTTCTTTTAAACACTCTTCATTATTTTTAATTTGATAAATATAAAGTTACCAGTGCAGATTGGTGTCGATGTGCTTAGCAAATTGTAACACACACAAGACCAACTCCCACACACTTACACACATACCCACGTTCTGATACTGCCTTGACCCTGGGCCATCACTCTGATGTACAAGGCAAATGTGCAGGATCCAAGCCCCTGAAAGCCTCAGCCCTGCGTCCACTAAACAATGTAGATGTTGGGAGTCTGAACGCACCATGTATGTCTGTCAGTCAGTGAGACTTTTGATCTGCTTTGTTGTTGCTGCTACTCTTCTAACAATAAGCCTGTCTGTCCTCTGCATCCTCCTGGAGGGCTGCAGGAGGCTGTCAGGCGCCGACCCTTTTGACAACCGCATCTTGAGGGTTTCAAAATGTGGCGACAAAGGGTTTGGGAAACGTACATATACTGTGTGTTTGTGTGTGCGTGCATGTGTGTGTGTTATGACTTTGTCTGTCAGTGCGCGTGTGGATGCATGGTTGAAGGGATAGAGGGTGACTGACAGACTAACCAAGCTCCAGAGACTCTCTCTCTGCTCCAGTGTCTGCTTGTTCGTCTTCCTCCGCCCACCCTCTGCCTTCATCTGTGGCTTTGTAAGCCTCCACATAATGTGGGAGCCTTAAAATGACAATGGAAATTATGGCTAATCTTTGTTAAGACACACTCATTACTGCCACGTTTTAGAATGAGAGTCCGATGATAAGACTTGGTCTGCCATGCCTTTCTTTTTCTTTTTTCCCCCGCTCTGAAGAGACAGCCTGACATGCTGGAGTGATGTGTTTTATTCTCACTTTTTTGTGTTATTTTTCTATTCCCGCTCACAGTTAATAATGGTGGCAAACATATGAAAGGATGATAATAGGCTGACAACTTGGGCATGAAAGACTGGCTCCACCTTCAAACGAGCTTTTCATGCAGTTCTGCATGTGGGTGTGTGTTAAAGGGCTGATTTCTCTCGACTCTCTGCGTCTCTGTCTCTTTCCTCTTTTAGTAATCCCCTTCTAAAATATTCATAGCTAATCTGCATGTACAATGTAATTACAGACGGCTCTGAGTGATATCGGATATGGCCGGCAGAACACATGCTTCCCACAAAATCTTGATTTGGTGATTTGCGTGCTTGAATAAATATGTAGCAGACATGGAACGCGGTATGTCAGTTAAGACTCTTTACAATAGGTGATATCAAACAAACTACGCTTTTAATAACTCTTTCAGCACACTTATAGCAAGAGATACCAATCATTTTCATGCTAAAACCCCACAATGAAATTAATATTTTTGATTTTGTCTTAGGAGCTGTAATGATGCTGCCCCATCCTTTATGTGCTTAGTGCTCATTAACTGTGGTTGCTGCAGCAGATTAAAATGTCCCTAAACTATCCCTCATGTTTTTTTTTTCTGTTTTGCACCCCGCCACTCGAACCCCATTCCCATATTTTGAATCCTGCAGGCTTCCATTTGGTGTTAATGGAACGGTGTGCCCTGTATGCTATTCTTGCAGGTCGATTTTTCACTCGTGCGAGAGTTGGGGGTGGGGGTGGGGTGTCCTTTTAAATGAAGCACTTGGTGTTTGTGACCTGTAATAAATGAGTTTGCAGTCAGTCATGGCAGCTGTAAGGAGACATCTGGGAACGAGAGAGAGAGAGAAAGAAAGGGAGATATTCAGACTTCACCGGGAAACAGTTTATCTATGCGAGGATGAAAAATGGTTGCACCAAACACGCTATCACTTATACAACAAATGGAAATCCTATTGTAAAATTCCCGCAGTTTACCACACAAACGTCAGGGAGAAAATGCAGCGAGTAAAAAATAATACCGCCGATAATCCAACACCATCGGGATTAATGATGATCTTACTATTCAACACCAAAGGGGAAAAAAAAATGTAAAAATGGGTACCACACACACAATATGCACTGTGGCTTGGGAGTTTTAGAACAGAGTCTCTGTCTAAATATTAGGCAAATAGTTTTTATTCATCATGTAGATGATGAAAAACAATGACTGCTGTAAAGAATCAACCAGAAAGTCAAACAGACAGAGACAAAGATAATGAAGTATAAAGCATGTAAAAAGAAAAAAAAGGGGCTCAATTTTCATTACAGATTCATCATCGGGGGGGAAAAAAAAGCCTTTTTCGGTCTTCAGTCTCATCATCTAAATTCCCAACATGTCAGACAATGCATTTACTTTAATCATCATCTTTTTTGTATTTATACCATCTAAATACCATCCTAATTGTGGACAAATGCTTTGGCATACTACTCTTTACAAAACTGACTCCTGGGGTTATTCTGCTAACATTAAAAGATCACCTGAGTTCATAAAAATGGCTTCAGGAGTCTGCAGTGGAATGTTGATTTGAACCAGAAAATAGTGGAAAGTCACTGCTTGGTGGAGTAATTACTAAGTTGAAAGTATTGATCGACTCTCATTATTGTTAGTTATGGTCCATAATATCAAAGTCAAAGGTAGCTCCATGTATAGCATCTGTTAATTAATTTTTTTTTTTTAGAAATTCAAGTCCAACATTTACTAGCAGACTGAAGCCATGACCTAGAAGACCCTTTTTTCTTTTGCTTCAAATGTAACATTTTGCATTTTTATATGAATTAAACTTTCTAGATTTATTTTCAAAATATGAAGACCTTAAACAAAATGATTGGTACTCTTGGTATTCCTGGTTTGTGTGGCTGTCACTCGTATGAAGCAGCAGTCACCTTGCAGCAGAGCAGAAATAGTGCAGCTCTTTTCCCCTGGATGTGAAGGTACATAAAGCACAAGATGAGAGGAGCAGGAAAGGCAATTGACCTTGGCTGCTTTTGGGGGGCTGGCTATATAGCCATCAGGTTAGATGCTATGGTTATGCAGTCTGGAAAAGAGGGAGGAAAATAAAGGGACAGTGCTGAGTACGGCAGTTATTGTTCATAGAGACGAAAAGCAGATTTGAATTCGTAACTGTTGAATTTGAACCATAATGAAAATGTACTGAAATGGAAATTATGTGCGTGCAGTTGTGTGATTAAATGTGGGTGGGTGGGATGGTACTTTATACCTAGAGGTGCTGACTAAGTGTAAGGCAGGTCCAAAGTCAACCCTGCCATTTTACCCTGCTGTGCTAGACTGTTTACCTGAGACAGGGATGCTTTATCTCAGCCAGTCACCAGAGCATGTGTAAACACACAGGGGGGAACACACAGCATATCATGCGGTTTTCAGCTCCCCCTGCCTTTGTTCCAAAACCCCTCTCCCACAGAGAGACATTATCCCCTGATGGCAAGGTGAATGGGGTGCTGATGTAAGATTATTTGTAGCAGCCAAAAAGAGGCAGGGAAAAAAAAGAATGGGGGGGTATCAGAATAGAAAAAAAATCCTAATTTTAGTCAGAGAAGGTCAGCCAGGAAGCTGGGTACACAGGAGTAGAGGTGTCTTTCTGTGGAGGATGGGACATGGGTGAGTGTCTTGGGAGTCTTGGTTAAAGTAGTCGCTATCACAGGAGCTGGACGGACAATTAATCAGAAACTGCCCAGGGGGGAAACCGAGGCTCTGACGTGGACACTTTATTCTGC
>VUQG01020254.1:17106-64261 GCA_015106755.1 Etia nguti
CACACACACACACACACACACACACACACACACACACACACACACACACACACACACACACACACACACACACACACACCTGCTGATAGGCTCTCCCATAGCTTTGTCACCTCTTTCTTTGTGCTTCTGTTCTTTTGCTATCTTATTTCCTTCTCCTCGACCTGCTTTCAGTGCTCATTTCCCTTCTTACACTGCTCTTTTTCTTCTTTCCTTTTTCTTCTTTCATTTTTCTAATGCTTTCTCTTCTGGTCTCGAGTGTCCTTTTGTTTCTTTTGCTCTCCTCTCCACTGCTCTGTTCTTCTCCAACATGTGTTTAGGTCTGCAAACCGCTTGATGAGAATCAGTTGAAAGTGCCTCTTGTGATGTGACAGCTGACTCCAAAGTCTGTAGGAGTTGCTGCAGAGGGAAGGAGACAGGGAGGTTGGAGGAGAAGAAAAATAAGGTGAAAGAGGGTTGACTAGTGGCTATACATTACCTTAACCACCCCGTCCTTCTTCTTTGCTTTCATCCCTACATTTCTGCCAATCCATCCCTTCTCTTTCCCCACGGCTAGCACCAAGTGATTGATGTATTTGAGTTTGACATGGCCCGGTTCACCCGAGGGCATTAGCAAGGACACTGGTGAGACTTAGCCAGATGCTGGGGAAAGGCAGACAGAGAAAGTAGACGATAAAGAAAGGAAAGAGCACTCGACACTGTTGACCACTGTGGCTTGCTACAGTTACTAGGGTGAGTAATCTTTTCACGGTACACCTGTCCTTATTCACCTTGCGGCTTTTTCAGTATGGCTCAAGTAACATGGAATAACATGATTGTAACTGAGCGTACACACAAAATGTAATTAGTTAATCAATTCCCTTATCTCTTAGTACTACATGTAGAGACAATTTTTGAATTCAAGCCACTGCCTAAAAGAACCTATGGTTCACATATTCAGATCATCTGTCTTGGTTGTTCCTCATCTTCAACCTCAACCCCTCGTCTTTTAAACAGCCTTACTTAAAAAAATGCTGTCATTATTGTTATGTTTATTGAAACAGACATAGGCGATGTCGCCGATGTCGGGATTATAAGTGCGTCTTCAATAAGCCCTCGGTGTCTCTTTCCTCAATTGGAGGCAGGCTGCGTAGTGCTTTACCCTCCAGGGGGGTCCGGGTCTCCCACCAACTAACACCCACTTGACATGAAGCCGTCAAAGGGGGAACAAGGCGCACAGTGTCTCCCTGCCCCAAGTGCTTTGTCCTAGAGGAGGCTCCCGCCGTTGCACCCAGCTCCCAGCCTCACGTGACATGCATGAAGATGAGGGAAGCACTTCTCCGCACAGAGCCAGGCAAAATAAATCCAAATATGGTCCCATGTGTTTACGATGGCAGTGAGTTGCTGAATGTATTCAAAAGAAACAGACAAGAAAACTCAGAATGAATGTCATTTTTATAAATACAAAACCGATCTTGGGGTCAAATTCTCACATGTCTTTGAGGTAAATTATTGGTGTTGTTTTAAGGAAATTGCCACAATTATTTCAGAATTCCAGAAGAATTAGAAGAAGGTTATCCAGAACCCTCCTGGGACATTCTCATAACTGTTCTATGTATTAGAAAAAACACAGAAATACGTTTGCAAAGACAATATATTTACTTCATAAAGATTAAAATGGGTAGAACAATTCAAGGGAAAGCAGTAATTATGAATAAGATGCTTTCCACTACTGAAATCACTGATGAAGATGGGATATCCCAGCCATCTGTCAGATTTATTAAGCAACCAAAATGTACTCTTTAGACCCCAGACAGCATATTAACCATACAGCAACACCAGTTGTATTAATGAACTAAAGCTGGTTTCAGGGCCACTACTGATATTCCAGGCATAATATGTGCTGGAACAAAACTACCCTGTTTAAGAACATTTCACTCTGTTAGCTAAAAAGAAAACAAAACAGTTTTTTGCAGATATATTTTATTCATTGATTGGCAAAAAGCAGGAAAAACACAGGCAGACATAAATCCAGAATTAATGCTTATACCTGGAATGCAAGTGAATAAAAGACCATCATCAGGTCTGAGTCGGCTTAAATAAGATGTTCTTCACAGTGCAGGCAACAGAATTCTACAGCTTAATGGAGATAAACAACCAGTAGGCTGGCAAGTAGAAGTAGAAGTTAACAAGTCAAATGTATCGGTCTAAGTTTGGTTTTAAGTAGCTTTTTGGAGGTAGGGTACAGAAAAGCATAAAAGCCTTCTTGAAGCATGTAATCCCACATTTTCACCTGTCTGCCTCAAGTCTTCTCAGTAAATAGGCAGTTTTATCCACTCAGTGTTTGCAATATCTCCCAATCTCTGTCTGCATGGTGATGAGTGTATTGTGTATGTGTCACCCAGCTGTCTCCGAGTCTCAGACTGCCTGGCTATCTGAGCAGTAAACACAACAACAACAGGTATCTTCTGCTCTCCTTCTCACTGCCGCCTACCACACTTCAGGCTTTTGCTCTCTGTTTGGCTTGGCAGCAATGTGAAGTCAATAGGATGAATAAAACATACCTGAATCAGAGCCCTCTACCCTGGGAAATGTCAAGCTGTCAGTATAGCTTAATGGGAAAACATAGGGCCGATCCCAAGGGTCAGACAGTTTATTGTGCAGCACCTACAAAAATGCAACCTTGCCACTTCGTTTGTTTGTATATCACAAACACACAAATTCTTGTTTGCTTTACTAAGTCTCAACATAATGTGATAATCCATTATGTTTCAGAGTGACACAATATTTACCAGAGTGGAAACTTGTCTGCACTTGTGTTACTGTAAACCGCTTTGGGTAAAACCATCCGCCAAATTACATATGGTAAGTGCCTTTCATTCAACTGGTCTGTCGCTGACTAAAACCACCAAAAAAACATTTAGCACGCATTATTACACATATTACACTAGACTCATCTCACCCTGTGGTGGTGGTAGCTAACCCCTACAGCTAATTATCTTTAAATTAGGGCTGAGGTCTAGGTTTAATTAGGCCTAGCTACGAGGAGGGTCGAAGCACAGCACCAACTCCAGCAACTTCAGCTGCCAAACCTCATCAGCCTAATGGAGACTCAAACAACGAGGGCCCTCGGGGGCCTGACAGGCTGGCCTGACTTTCTGCCTTATGCCAACCAAAACCCTTACACACACACACACACACACACACACACACACACACACACACACACACACACACACACACACACATACAGTGCACACACTACTATCCGAGCAAGGGGCAGATGTTTAAAGACGAAGTTAGACTGAGGCAGGTTGTGTCAGTAGCAGAGAAGTTAAAATTTTAAAAAGATAATGGAATGTCTTGCTTATGTATCACAGTTACTCATTTTCAGGAGTCCTAACTACCTGTTTTCAAAACTACTAAAAATAGTTTACAGTCATCCTCATACATGACTTGATGAGGCATAAATATATAGATATAAATATATAGCCTATGGAGCATATTTGTCACATGTATTGGTCTGATTGTTCTTGATAGTCATCTGGTGTAAGAGATGTTTTCAGCCTCTTGTAGGAAAACAAGAGGCCATAGCCAGTCTTCCATACCATCGCCTGTTTCTTACCATTATTCCCTTGGCATCACCTTCTGCTGGAAACAATAACTAGACTATCACCGCACTAACAGGGAAGTGCAGAGTGAGGAATGCTTGATGACACTAGATGACACACGGATGTGTCTAAACACAGTTACAGACACCAGCCGTGTATTATACCCCCATGTCAAGATACTAACCCCATGTTGCCTACTGGTGGTGGTCAGAGGGCCCGGTGGCGCCAGTGTCCGGCAGCCTCGCCTCTGTCAGTGCGCCCCAGGGCAGCTGTGGCTACAATGTAGCTTGCCATCACCAGTGTGTGAATGGGTGAATGACTGAATGTAGTGTAAAGCGCTTTGGGGTCCTTAGGGACTAAGTAAAGCGCTATACAAATGCAGGCCATTTGCCATACCCACATAAAGCGCATGTATGTTTTGACCCCAAAACTTAGACAGAATGTGAGAAGCAGGGCAGCCATAGAATTGTTCAGATTTTCCACCAACCATTTGCCCTAGCATTTCCCTAAATTTCTTACTGTAACTGGAGCAAGCACAAAGCTCTTGTTGTTAAGCCCATCTGAAAGTAATAACAAATGCCCAAAAGAACTACCAGACCTTGTTCTTCTTGTTTCCTTAAAATCTTTAAAATTCATACCTCCTGCTGTTATACTGCACCACTACACTCACTACACCACTTTGTTAGGTACATCTTTTTAGTACTAATTGGACCCCATTTTGTTTTCAGAGCTGCGTTAATTCTTCATGGCATAGATTCAGCAAGGTGCTGGAAACATCCCTGTGAGATTCTGGTCTGTATAGACACGACAGCATTACACAGTTGCTGCAGATTTGTCAGCTGCACATTTATGATGTGAATCTAACATTCTACTACATCCCAAAGTTGCTCTATTGGATTGAAATATGGTGATTGTGGAGGCCATTTATGTAAAGTAAACTCACTGTCATATTCAGGAAACCAGTTTGAGATCATTTGAGCTTTGGAACATGGCACATTATCCTGTTGGTAGCACCCATCAGAAGATGGGTACACTGTGATCATAAAGGTTTCAACATGATCAACAGTACTCAGGAAGGCTGTGGTGTTTAAATGATGCTCAACTGGTCAGCCAAGAAAATATCACATGGCAAATGCCATTATGCCACTTCCACCTGTCTGAACTTTTTATACAAGATAGGATGGATCCATGTTGTTTACTCCAAAGTCTGACCCTACAATCCAAATGTCACGGCAACAATTAAGACTCATCATATCAGACTATGTTTTACCAATCTACTGTCCAATTCATATGAGCCTGTAGCCTCAGTTTCCTTTTTTTAACTGAGAGGCATGACATGCATTGCGGCCTTCTGCTGCTGTACCTCATCAGTTTCAAACTAAACGTGTTCATTCAGAGAATGCTCTTTTTTGGACCATTCTTTCTCAACCCTACAGATGACTGTATGGGAAAATCCCAGTAGATCCTCAATTTCTTTAAAACTCAGACCATTCCCTGTTGCACCAACAACCATGCCATTTTCAAAGTCATTTAAATAATCACACTTTTTACCCACTTTGATGTGGAGGAAATGTGAAATACAGTTGTTGCCACACTATTAGCAGATTAGCTACAGTATTTGCATTAAACAGATGTACCTTTAAAAAAGTGACTGGTTGGTGTATATGGCTCCCTTACTACCTTGACTGCTTCTCATTCCCACTGCTTAAGTATAAAAAACTGAAGGTGAATGGTGAATATTATAACCACAGTCTAAATTCACAAGTAATCACAAACCAGTGGTTTTGTTTTTGGTAATGTGACAGAATCAGGATGTGCTAAAAAATAATAACTTATAACTTAATAACTATAAATATGAAATTGTAATTTGCATGAACAGTTCTATCAGTCTAAGAAAACATTTTGAACTGCTTCATAAAGAAACAAAAGCTGTTTGCAATTCACAACAGTGCTCTGCATCTTGCCAAAATACTTCTCTCGTCTGTCTGTTAACCTGTCCTTAATCCATTAGACAGGGCCAGCACATAGATAAATAAAGACAGAGCAAAAATTGGCAGTAGGGGTATTTGATCTGTGGGGCATGTTGGCCTCCTCTGTGCTCTGACAGCCAGTCTTTCTGAGAGGATTGAATGAAGGAGATGGGGCAGTGAAACTGGCAGGACGCTAATGGGTGTGATGCTAATGAGCTACGAGCCAATAAACAAGCGCTACCTCCCTCTCCCCTCACCTTTGATCTCCTCTCTTGTTTGTTTAACAACCTTGCAGGTATGATGAAGTGAATTCAGCCAGGTTGCCAGAAATTACCAAAAAGCTGGTAATGGAAGAATGAGAACTGCAATGTGAGCTAAACATACCCTTTTGGACAGTCATGAATCTATTTGTCACTGAAACAGAACCTCATCTCCAAAACAGTTGTGTTTTTTCCTAAAGTTGTGTCCATGTTGCGTTGCTGCTTATTCTGACAACACTTTGTAAAAATCTGGGAACTGACAGGAACACTTGCTTTAGTTTTCACAGCAAATTGTTTTTACCATTTTGCGTAAAAAAGGATCTAACCTGCTTATTGACTATTTGTTTCATAGTGTGCCAAATGTTTTCAGTGTGCGGCAGCTCTACATTGCAGGCCAATTTCACACATAGATAGTATCAAACAGTAGTATTAGCATATTTGAATGTGGGCACCAGCTTTCTAATTAACTAACTGGATGATTTCTTTTATTAAAATATAAAAATACAAAATAAGTAACCCTAACCCTTCCAGAGTTGTTATGAAGAATAAACCTTGTTTTGCAGCAGTCTGTAAAAAAAAATGCATTAAATGATGTAAAATTGGGAATATTAACATTGTCTCACTTTTGGCCAATGGTGGCCAATGAAGAAACATTTTTGATGGTCATGATTTCGAGCAATGACATAGCACCTGGCTATATCTTTCAGGATTAATGCTGCCTTCACCATTAATGCAAGTTGCCTGTGCCATTAATGTATCCCAGTACCGCCACAGATAAATCATTGTCAGATGGTCTTTTTTAAGACCTCAGGGGAGTTTCCCACAGTTTGAAACAAGCTTGGTCTGAGAGAAGGTGGTGGTATTTCTTAACCTTGTTTTTTTTAATGTTATTTATTTTAAGTAGTTAAAAATTAAAACTAATTGTAGTTTTAAAACTGTCTATTTTGTATGCTTATTTATAGTTATTTATGAATCTGAAAAAATAAATTTTAGTTTGATACTCAGTCATGTCCCTGACTCGTTACTCACTGATCCTATTAGCTTTTTGAAAAGGCTGCTAAGTTCATCATTTTTCTGTAAGGATTATCATTTTGAGGATGTATGATGATCTCAAACTACAAAAATATTATCAAAACAAAACTTTTTGTTAATGTGTTGCTGGTTTGAAATTCAGGAGGAATATTTGATATTTGATTTGATGTTAAAAAAAGTCATTTATAAATTGATTTTCAATCAATTTAATGACATTTTACAACATCCTGACTGGAACCATAGTTGTGCTATTAATACAATTTAATACACTACATTTTATGAAATCTCCATATGGTACAGACTGAGGTTTTTATGTTTAAAGAATATTGTAAAGAATATTCTAAAAAAATGTACATGAGTGTGAGTGCATTTTTTATACTTGAGTGTGCTCAAACAAGCTGAGTTTTGCACACATCTATACTCCTCAAGACAATTTCAAGCAAAGTTGTGGTACTTAAACATGAGTAGGGCATTTTGGTGCACTTCACACCTGGGAAATAACACAAAATTGACTCCAAAATAACCATCTTACCCTCACCCTTTTATGCTTAAAGGTGCTTTTCTGTGCTTTTTACCCTCTTTCTCTTTAACAATTGGTATTGTCCCCTCTTTCCTACCCTGGAGAAATGTCACTTGGGCGGGCATCGTCCGTCAAACTGGCATCTCTGACAGAGTGCTCGGCTAAAAGGCCATGCTCTGATTGGCATGGGATCCCCTGGCTGCTCTATGTCAAGCTACAGCCTTCTTTCCTCTCCTCTTCGTGTTATCGTTGTTGGGAAGGCATTTCTAATAATAATCTCTCTCTCCCTGACTAATTACAATCATTTTTAATTACTTTTAAGAGAAAAAAACTGTCTAATATGCAATCAATATGCTGAAGAAATACACGGCAAGTTCTTTTACTGGTCTGACAACACTATTAATTGCTCATTTTGCTTTAGCTTCTCACAATTTAGTTTGATAGGGATGAAAAGTGACCACAGGCTGTTTATAGTGGGTGGAGGGAGGTCTCAGTCTATCTCCTGCTTTTTTCTTTCTTTTTTCCCCCCTTCCAGTGATTAATATTGATTACTCACAAGCAACTGAATACAGCCAAGTCTCTCTGTTACTTTGAATGCAGGTTAGGCCAACTTGCCTCCTTCAGGATATAGTCTTTTTAATTAAGTGTGAACAACTTAAATTGACCCATACTAAATGTTGTTTAATGTCTCTGTAGTCTTTCCGACTAAGTGTTCTTCTTGAAGAATTTTGTTGCATCCCAATATTATATCGTGGGTTTTTTTGTAAAATGTTGTTTTGTGTATTTTTTTTTTCCTTTAAATTTTCAGCCCTGCTTACATAAAATATCAGGTCACTGTTGGGGTTAAAGATGGCTCTGGAAATTTGAAAAGAAATTATACATTTCTTTTTAAATGTACTGACTCTTACTTTAGTTTGGAGATGGTTTAGCTGGTGATGGCTGTGGTCGGAGATGATTTGAGGGCACGCTGCACTGCTGACACGCTCAGTTCTGTCTCTTTTATATTTTATCTACTGAGCAAAAACAATACTGTTGGCCAGAGCTGACACAGGCCACAGAAGGCAACTTTATTTTTGTGTGTATGCGTCTACTTGAGGTGTATGATATGTGCAATTGCATACTATAGATGTCATAGAAGTGTTTGCTTTTAATCAACAAAGTCATGGAAAAGTAAGAATAAGGTAAGGTGAGGTGATGAGCCGTATCCTATTACTGTCCATCAACTAATGCGCTCTTTATGCCAGAAATTCATAGACAACACAATTTCTAGGCCTTTGTAGTCAAGGTTATTTTTTGATTTGTGTGAACTACCTGTTCCAATGATATAAGACTATAAACACAAAAAGACAAAAAAATAAAAAAATTTAAAAAAACTGCAACAGCAACAACAAAACTTCACATCTCTGATAGATTGCTAAATAAATTACAGGAAATAGTTAGAAATGACTAATTCTTCCTGGATTTTTAAAGAATTTGAAATCCTGAGAACTTTTTAACTTAAGCTGAATGCCTTTATCTGGTTTCTGAACGCATAATTGCTCTATTTAAGATGGTTTGCAGAGCTTATTGCGTATTTGTGTAACGTGTGAAACTGCAGAGCCGACGAGTCGGTGGGCAAAGAAGATGCCTTGCTGCATGTATCCATTCGATTATGTCAGTAGTGAGTGTTTGCTCCCATCTCTGAGCAGAAATTGCTCATACAGTACAATAATCTGTGAGACTACACGTGTATTTGTGCAAAAAGGGACATCTGGAATAATCTGCGCAGAACCCGATTTCATGCCGTTGTTTCTTTTTGGAGCATGACACAGTATCAGCCTGCTGATGTATGTTGTGTGTGCATTTGGTTGTATGGGAAAAATGTAGCTAATGTAATGAATTTCACATGACAGGTGAATGTGTTACTTTCACATGGCCTGCAACAAAATGCACCCAACATAACCTAGGCAATGTTTAGCAAAGCGCAGGGTTGATAATTTCCAAAGTTCTTTCTCTTTATCCAGTTGCATTTAATTTTTTTTTCATTATTCAATTGCACATCCATACACACACGAAGAGGCACACTTGGAGGTGGAAACAAAACGTTTAACTTTGAAAGTTGGGCTTCTAATTAGCAGAATTAGCAGTAGATCAAAGAGGACAATTAAGGGGGGTGTTTGTGGTAGCAAGGGCTCATTAGCATCACAACACACATGGACACGGCCATGAAACAGAGAGTGGCAGAAGGAGTCTCATTACAGAGCACCACTGTGCTTACACCGGGCCACATGCAGACAGATTGGCCATCGGGAGAGAAGGAGAGAGCTCTAACGCACAAAAACAAGGATATCGACTCACACGTTTCAGGAGGATGCACTAACACCTATGGTTATAGGTATAGATACAAGAAATCATTCCCCTTGTGCACACAAACACGTATTCAGATATAGAGCTCATAATATTTACTGGCACAACAGAAAACAAAAGCTAGTCCCTGCCTGCTCTCATCCAATTTCAGCTTAATTAAGAGGGGAATTAACTTTGATCTACACTGTGTAGTAGGAGCTTGGTAGCCCACCCTGTAGAAAAGCACAAGCCCATAAGTATTCTTCAACCTCACCCTCAAAGTCAGACCCAGATTGTTTTCCATTCATTCCTCACTGTTTGAAGTCAATACAGATAAGAGCAGGAAAGATTCTATTAGGACTACCTGAGCCTTCCTCGTTAGCTAGATCTAACAAAGTCTTGGCAGTGAGCCAATGCGTGCGTGTGTTGCTCCCCACACTAATGGCATAAGCACAACAAAAGATCAAAGGTTTTTGGATGGTCCTTTATTTTACCGGTCCCAGTCACTGCTTTTTAGTGTTTGGTCCAGTGACATGGGTTAATGATGTACTGGAACAGATGCTTTAAGAGAGAGAGCAAGGTTTGAGCGTGTTTGAAACCTAAAATATGACGCACATGAACATGCCGGAATTTGTTTTGCAGGCAGCACAGCTGGGCCTAATGTTATGTTCAGTTTTACTCATAAGACAAAAACAAAATAAAAGAGGAGACACTGATGGGCTGAGACCTCTGCTGACTTCATTTCACTTTAGTTGCATGTGTTCTTTAAGCGAGTGCTAATACATATAGGAAGAGGCTCAAACTGGCATTAAAAAAAGCTGTTAACTGTTATAAATAACTGCTATAGTTATAATTTACTATTATATACTATTTATCAAAGTAAAGGTTACTGTCGTACTTAAGGTGCAAAATAGTGTGCAAATTATATAACCAAAATATATCTGAAGCATCTAAAGTAAATGTTTGTATTATGTAGAGTTGCACATTTAAAAATCATATCCAGCTTATATTGGGCATAGCTCAAGATCAACAGTCTGTGTGTGTGTGTGTGTGTGTGTGTATGTGTGTGTGTGTGTGCTTCCATCAGCAAGCCATGATTCATTTTTATTTTTGGATAATCTGTACTTATTCCATTAACAATGTTGAACTTCTGGGGCCTCATACACAAACCACAGGTGATAGTGTCACGTGAATGTGGAGTAATCGTGCTATGTAGAATATTTTCTCACAGTCACTTACTCTGTACAGTCACTTTTAGCTGTTTAATTTAATGGACAGTCCCTGTCAACATAAATCATCAGTTTTGTGCAAGCTATGTTGCCGAGAAGAACACCAACAGGGAGTAGCAGTCTCCTCTCTTGCTGCTTTTCTTTCCTGTTGAGATGTAGAGAAGTTTCCTGTTCCTGCCACTGTCACCGTGTATTCCCCTCCATCTCAGTGAAAAGCTGGATCGGCGTACCAGCACCAGGGTGGGACAGTGGGATTGAGAGGTGGAAGAGGACCTGTGATTGACAGTACCGATAATCACTGTAATAGGTGCAGGGTGAGGAAAGTGGGAGGAAAGCAGCTGTTTCGTAAATGTCACCACTACTAGCAGCAGCAGCAGCAGCAGCATCCTTCTCTCTGCTGCTCGCAGTGAGTGTGGAACAGGAAGGAAAGAGGGAGTAAAAACCAGAAGAAGGAGACAGAGAGGATAACAGGATGGGATGCTCGCTGAGGGCTGCCAAAATGTTCTGTCATAACAGACAAATCTCATTTATCTTCTTCAGCGGTAACTGTCAGCTATCCACTCGGAAGGAACATAACTAAACTGTAGTTTGGCACCAAAGTAAGGAGATTAATTTAAATGTCCCACATTTATTTACAGCTACTTATTCACCTGGAAGTTCAAAAAGCCCAGAAGACTCAAAAGTTTTCTTTTTCTTGGAGATGTTAATCTGGGTTCAAGCTGTTCCATTTTGTCCACAAATAATGGCAATTTTAAAAAGAAATACATGTTCCTTAGCAAAAGTGTTGAATAATTAGTTGAATAATGGGACTGACAGTAATATTTGTTTAAACACTGCCTTTCACTCCGGCACTCATGCTTTGATGGGAAGGAAATGCGGGCGGGGTTGCAGGTGGGGAATGTCAGTACAATTGTTTCATAAATTAGACACTTTGGACATAAAGAAAGTTGCTAATGACATTTCTTAAAAAAAAAAAAATGCTACCTTTCATGGCTTTAATGTCTTTTTATTTTTCCGCTTTATTCTGCCTTTATCGTTAATATTTCTCTGTTTTTCATCCTGTGTCTGTAATTTTATTTATTTATTTATTTTTGCTTTCTCTTTCGCTCTTTAATATCTGCTCATTACAGTGAATAAATGGTATTTCTTTGCAGAACATGTTGAATATGGCGGTTATCTTTAAAAACGCAGCTGCGAACGTACAGATATGCGTGCATGGAGTAACTACAATTTGTGCTGTGCCTTTGAACTGCCAGCGCTGCTAATCATATTTTGTCCACATCACCGCTGGGGCCTGATCATTGTTTATATAACACAAAAGTGCTGTTAAGTCCCTCAGTATTTCTGTTTGAATGTCTCTGTTTTCTTCAGCAAATGGAGAGACATGAAACTGACTGACTTCCTACTGACATCCAATTAAATTCTTTTACTGAACATTGCTCAGTAGGCTCTGTTTTACTTTCACTGTAGATGTTTTTCCCCCCATTTTTTAAATAAGAAAATGCATTTCAGAGTTTGTTTTTTTTGGTCTGTTTTTTTGTGTCTCCCCTGCTCTGGTCTCCAGTGTCAATATGCGTATTAATAGAAAGTTTACCCGTTTGGCCTGTTCTGTCATCAACAATAAATGAATAAATAAATCAATGAATTAAATAAATAAAACCTCCTACATGAAGTGAAGACATTAGTGCAAAGCGAAAACATGTTTTTACTAAGTGAAGACATCTGTGCCGAGTAATGAGTAATGGAACAATGCCAGCTGCACTGGTGTACTCAAAATGTCTGCAATTTAAAAAAAAAAAAAAAATTTTATTCTATTCTCTGCTTGTTTTTTGTCTTCCATCCTTCTTATAAGTCCAGTATTTTAAAAAAAAGTATTAAGGCTTTTTTTTCGGGGGGGGGGGGACTTTTCTCACACCAGTAGCTAATGGTTGACTAAATGCAGCTGAAGAGTAGATCAATTATTGCAGCTTGTGAAAATGGGGGTTTCCCTTCATACTGTGACACTTTTTGGAATAGTCCAACCAGGCAGCTGTCTACAGTGTCACCAGCTGAAGAGCCACCTAAGAAGAGGAAGACGTATTTTTTCATTGCCCCAGTCTGCTTTTAAAAGTCTGACGCTGACGTCACATACACAGTTGAAAACACCACACAGTGCAGTAAACATCTGAAAGTAAAAGGAGACTACAGACAGACTGTGGAACAACAAACTGAGAACACTCAGCAGGAGACTCACGTTCACATAACCTGACTTTTGACCATGATTCAAACTGCTGTGTAAGACTCGCAGATTACTCGTTTTCTCTGCAAACACATAATATGAAAAAGGCCACAGCATCATTATCTTAGGAAGTAAATCATGATACCAGTTCTGTCATATGTTTTGGGTCATGCTGAGCGTTAGGTGTACCACATTCCACAGTGAGGCATTACTATAATCACATTACAGTTGTCTGAAACATAGTATTATTAGCATTACTGTACTAGATACAGTAATACCTTTCAGTTACTAATCACTTGTAATGTTACTTTTATTGCATAAGTTATTCAGTTGCATTATTGGTGGAAAAATATGACCAAGTCTGACCTTTTATTCGCATTGAACTACAATCACTTGACCTCAGTTTTTGTGGGAGATAGAGCAAAAACGGAAACGCGATCTTTTGGGGAATGATGCTTTCTTCATATTTATTGCATGAAGGGGCAACAGTATGACGATAAAGAGCAAATTGTGCTCACTCCACAAACAACAACCCACTGCTGCGACCACAACATCAAAGCTTTAAAAGCAACTTCGAAAGCAACATGCTTTCCTCTTTTATACTGAGTCTATGATGTTAACACAAAGCTAGCAGCAAGAGACCTCCATAATCAGAGTGGTATAAAGGCGGAGTGTATGCTGACCCCAACCAAGCAGGCAAGGCTTGATTTTCAGCAGGTTCAGTCATGTGAAAAGAATGTTTTCTTAGGTCTCTATGCAGTCCTGTGAAAAACTAAATACAGCCCATGTTCAGTATCTTGTAGAACCACCTTTAGCAGCAGTAACTTGGAAGAATCATTTTCTGTATGAAATTATTTTTATATCTTGCAAATCGATGTGGAGGAATTTTAGCCCGCTCTTCTTTATAATGTTAAAATCCTACAGTTCATTGAAGGGATTTACGGATAGCTCTCTTCAGTTCTTGCTACAGCTTTTGGGTTGAGGTCTGGACGAATGCATTACCTTGATTCTCTTCTTTTTTAGCCATTCTGCTGTAGATTTGCTGGAATGCCTAGGATCAATGTTCCTTTGCATGACCCAATTTCAGCCAAGCTGTAGCTGTCATACAGATGACTTCACATTTGATTCTATGGTACTTTGGTTCAGATGCAACTTTGCAAACTACGCTGTGCATGTTCTTTTTAGAGGGGAGAGACTTTCTCCTGGAAACCCTTATAAACAACTTATACTTGTTCAATCTTTTTCTAATTGTACTGTTATGAACTTTAACATCTAACATGCAAACTGTGGAGCTCTTGGGTTTTTTTTTTTGCAATTTCTGTGAGCATTCACAGTGTGACCTTCAGGTGAATTTGCTGGTATGTTTACTTCTGGGAAGACTGGCAACTATCTTGAATAATGTGAAATTCCTAAGTTGAAAAATAATGTGAAAACTTTCTCTTTTGTGTGACTGTAACAAAAGCACAGATGAAGAGGCTTGTAGGATTATATATTTATGCCAATAGCTCCTACAGTACACTTACTATCACTACATTTTCTGTGAAGCGCTCTATGGTTTCTTTTTCACGAACATTCACCAACTTTCACCAATTCATATTAAAGGAAATTAGGGGAAAGAGTTTCTGTATGTTTTCCTTATTAGGATAGAACTTTGTGCTTTTTATTAGTTTTATAGCACAAAAGGACAAGAGCGCAATGGTAAAGTGGGAACTGCATCCAAGACAGAAAGTACTGCAATATGCTGCAAGCAGAACTCTTTGCACAGATAGCATGCTAATGCAAAGGTAGCCAAGAACCCAGAGTTATTTAAAGCTGAGTGCATGTCGACCCCAGCCCAGCAGACACAGGCTGAACTTCAACAGGTTACAAAAGCCGTGAGGAGCAGTCAGGTCTAAAGCCGCTGTTTCTACCTGTTCAAGTAGAATCACTGCACGGCAATAGCTCCAAAGTCTATTAGGCCTGTTTTTTTTTCTCTTAGCTTTGTGTTGTTGGCTTTGAGTTTCAATGTAAAATCTAATGTGTGCCCTCATTTGGAAAGGGATTTGTTTTGGTGTGTGGGACTGTAGCCTCAGGTTTATACTTTTAATTGGTAATTATGTGACTGTGCGTTTCAGGTCATTTTAAGGAGCAATGTAATATAACGAGCAGTGTAACAAATTACTTAATCTGGCAAGTAGTTAAGTTACATACCTCATTACTTTTAAGAAAAGTAAGAAGTAATGTGTAAAGGTTTAATTTTCCCCAACACTCATGATATAAAGAATAGGGTGTATATCATAGACAGAAATATCTTCCGGATCTTAGAGTGAGACTTTATTGTGAATGACAAGTCAGTACAATAAGAGCATGCACTGTCCTCTGGTTTGTTTCTCAGTTAGATAAAGAAACCTGTATATCAAGCCTGGTTTTACAACAGCAAGACTGTAACAATGAAAATCCAGTACCTTTACAACTTTACTAACTAATGGGTGAACATTATGGTGGATATTTTGCTTCATGTACAAGTCAGTAGATTTACGAAAGGAAAAAAGAACAGTAAACAAGGCTGAGGAACAATAATGTACAGCTTGGAAATAAGTTGATGTCATTGATATTGGGGTTGCCCAATAATACAGGAGGGTATGTCTTCACCGCATCTTTCTGTCACTCTACTCACTATCCAAAAGTATATACAAACTGTTTGTATTACATACTTAAGATGGAAAAGGTGCACGATTGAAGAGACTCAATGGTAAATTTTAGAAATTTACCATTTAGATATTTTTAGAAATTGAGAAAATGTTCAGGTGCAGATTCATGCTAATAATTATTGTTGTTCAAACTCACAGTTTATGGAAGTCTCACAAACATTAATTCATAATTTTCTTTTCCAGGTCAACTCTTCAATCACTTTGCTGCAGATTACAAATCTCAAATTAATTAAGCAACTATAACCATGCATTTAGACTCACTCTGCAAACTATGTATTTAGATTCACATGTGTTTAAAGTCACTGTGGATGGTTTTGTATTAACAATGTTTCCATAATGCTAAAAATTAAATATTAGTCACTGCAAGTGGATATTGTACTGTAAGACTGTGAAGCTTTTTTTAAATAGAGAAAAACAACATTATAAGTGAAGTTATTACGCTTTTTTCAGTATTATGTATTTATGTCAATACTTTTGTTACTCATCACACTGATTGGCAAATGTAATACAGTTACAACTGCATGTTCCTGATATGGTTTTGCTGCTTAATACTAACACAGGAACGGCTTAATACAATTAAAATCAATATTATCAGTGATTTCACAAACAGAATGAAATGAACCTCCGTACCACAGAGAATATGTTGGTTATTTGGCTGTGCTAACTGAGTATGACCACAGCAGCAGCTCAACATGGCTATCCCCTGCTGTGAAGTTGCACTGAAAAAGCATGTCATTGCAGTATGGCACAGCATTATGCCAAACTGCAATGACCAGCTCATCCTATGGGTAGACCCTATTACTTTGTGCAAAGACTGCAGATTTTAATAGCAGAAGTACAGATTCTCACAAAAGTAAGTCAATGCTTTGCTTAACCAAGCACAATGGAGATTGTAATATTCTGCATTTTTGAAGGTTGACTAATACTAGAGGGAGAAATTTGAGGACATAAGAGTCTGTGCTAGTGGAATTTTGAGTCTTGACACTGGTTGTAATGTTCAGTGCTTTACTAAATGTTATGCAGTTCATATCTTAAGAAAGAAAATCTATATTAAAGATTGTCAAAGAAGTCAAAACAGAAAGAATATGAATGTTGGAATGACATGTCCAACATAGCTTTTGGTTACTTTTTAGTGTTCCGTGAAAATCAAAGCCTTCTCTATCCTCCAGTTCCTCTCCTTGCCTGCCCCGTTTTATTAATATTTCCTCACAGTGTTGCCCACTTTCATTCTTACTTCCAACTTGTTATCCCTGTCTTTTTGAATTTAATTTGCATCCATTTAGAAATAGATGAGATGCCAGCTCTCAATATCTCTCTTTTTTTTGTTTCTAAGTGATGGGCAACTCTCAGCCCACGTTTCTCTTCTTTATCCAGTAGATTAGTCTAGCCAAATAGCTGGAATTAGCAATGTAAAAATCTGCTTATCCACTGCCAGCTGGAGCAGATGCTCAAATTAAGTATCAGTGCCAGATTTTCGACTGGCATCAAGCTAAGCTGGAAGGCCAACGCTGAGGAGGGAAAGAGGAGAAAACAAGAAAACAGGTTGAAAAGCGGGAGAAGGAAAATATGCTTGTGAGAGAGAAAGAAACAAAGAGAAAGACAGAATAAGCGAGGGTGGGGGTAGGGGAGAGTGAGCATGGGAATAAGAAATGGCAAATTCTTTAGTTTCAGCCAATTAGGCTGAGAAGCCACTGGTAATTAACTCTCGAGGGACCCACTGAACAGTCATGCACCTCGTTTACATAATGAGGATGAGAGGAGAGACTCTTTTTCTCCTCTTTTTCCTTCTCTCTGGTTTTCTGTCTTTGGCCTGTTGAACCAAAGAAGAACAGCCCTTCCTTCTGTGGCTTATGACCAGTGTCCTAAAGCTTCCACAGACCTGGTATACCACCATATGTAGTCATAGGAATTTGGCTCAGGGAACCGACAGAAAATTGATTTTTAACTTGCGATTGCTTGATAAGTCCTCACACAGTTATCTGGCACTTCTGGCCATATAACAGACACGTCTCTATTTTGAACTTGTTTTTAATTTCTCTGAGATTCCCAGCGTCTTTGTATATAGACCTGAGAGTTTGATCATGTAAATTTATGATAATCCATTTGACTTTCTCCTTCTGCCCTCTGCCCCACTCCAATACCTTTCATTTATCCCCCTTCCAAGATATGGAAAGTGATGGACTTGGACTTAGAAGCCTTTTACTACAATGAAAAGCCTGAAAGTAAGAAAACTTACCGTCACGTATTAAAGGGCAGATTTCTAGTTCTTCACATTTGCACGTTGAATGGAAATTTTCCCCTCACTTCTGAATTCTTTCAGTCACAATTTTCAAAATATATTTATCTATTTAATCTACTCTTCAGATTACCACTATCACAAATTCTATTTTCTTACTTTGAAAATGATGTTAGTTAGGTCTCTACCGTCTCTAGCATATTTAGCCCTCAGCCATTGGTTGTTATACTAAAAATGCTAAAAATTAAAACCCAGTGCACACCTCATCAAAATAATGATTAACCCAAAAACCTGCTTTTTCCAACTGACATTGTTGTTAAATCATAAATGTGTAGAGTCTATTGAGCTGTAATTAATTAATTAATTAAGCCAGATGATCGGAAAACTTTGTAACATTTTTTTACAGTACTGGTCTCCATGAACTCCTTTACTCTCTTAAAAACAATTTACTTCTTTTTTTTTAAAATTTATTTTTTCCCCACACGAGGTTGAATGTAGCTCAGGGGAAGTGTGAATGTAATGTAACAGGAAGAAATTCATATCTTCAGGTTGTGTGTTTTCCTCTTCAGCGCCTTATTTTTTCTCTTCCTTTGATGGTGGAGTTGGGATAAAAGCTTTAAGTTCACTTCCTCTTTTATTAAAGGAGGCCTAATTTAATTAGCTTGCACTGCGTGAGCCTGCTATCAGGCCCTTCTGTTTCTAAACCCAAGGTTTCTGACGCTCTGAGGAAGAGAAGGGAAGAAAAAAGGGAAACTGTCGGGTGGTCTCCAAGGAGGAAGTGTCCTTTTAATCAGACTTCTGCTAAGATCCCATTACCATCTCCTGTGAGAGAGGGAGGGCAACACATACACAGATGGACAGACATACAGTAGAAGAAAATCTGAAATGTATTCCTAAATATGCAGCATTCACGGCATCAAGATCGGATGAAAGCTCAGATGACACAGGGCAGACAAAAGGTACTCAACTGTGAAGAAAGAACAGTGAACTTCACTGAAATACAATAAATTAATATAAATATATAATATAATAAAGAATGGGTTGTGCTAAAGAGCTCACCAAAGGCCAGCATGGTAGTATAACAGGAGGCTACTAGTCAGTTTGTGAACTTTCTTCCCCTCTAGATATTCCATGATCAACTTTAAGTGGAAGGGTTTAGGAACCACACTAACTGAGTGTTGAAGCGCATAGTCCACTACAGTCCACTACAGAGAAAAACACATTTTTGTGGTTTTAGAATATGACGCGTTGACATTAAAATTCTGTCGACGAATTTGTTATAGTCGACTTCATCGATTATGCCCACAAACTGTTGCAGCCCTAGTCACCACATTCTTTAGTGTGGATTCTCTGGCATCTTTCCAATATCCAACATGCTTGTTAGGTTAATTAGTGATTCTGAATTGAATGTAGGTGAATGTGAACATGAATTGTTGTCTTTCTTTCTGGGCTGGGAACGTGCCTCTCTCTCAGGGGTAAGCCATTCCATGACCCTGGATATGATAAGTGGTTAAGAAAATTGATAGATGTCATTGTACTAAACAGAACAGAATATTGCATGAACATCCTATTATTGCCAAGATATTCTACCAGATATCCTCTACAGATGATATATTTCTCTAACAAAAAACATATTGCACTTTACTTACTGATATACTTTTGCCTGTCGCTCAAAGAGTTCTGAACTACAGAATAAATGATGTGTGTGAAAGTGTATGTGTGAAACCAGGATTGCATGGATTATGTTTACCCTTTTAAATTAATATATATCAGGACCGAGGGTCTAGGCAGTGTCGAGGATTGTGATCAGCCTGATTCTGTCGGTACATGAACAGCTATTGGCATGCATTGTCACATGATTGTCACTTTTAGCCCTTAAACTGGGACAAAGTAATGAGTTTACAGCAGTGCACCTGACCTTCTTGTCTTAGCATGGTTACTATAGCCCTGCATCAGGTGACAAATTCAGGTCAGAATTTTTAAGGTGCGATATAAAAAAATAATCTGAAGTATAAGCATTCTTTTTTTAAAAAAAGAAAAAAATCTTTAGATGCATTTGGATATAGAATCCATACAAAAATTGAAGTAAAGACAATCTGCTCCGTATCATGTAGCTCAAGTAAGCAAAAAAAGTTTTTAAAAATAGTTTCACTAAATCTTTAGGTATTCCCAGATATTTCTGCTGCTCAAGTTTTATTTTAATGTAATTGCAAACCTCTGCAGTACCAAAGCAATTTCCTTTATTTGTTGAGAACTTTTTTTATTAGTTATTTGAAGTGTTATTATGCTGCTTTAATGTTATTATTTAGTACCTCACTCTCATATATTTATTCTCTGGTGTTACACCCCCCCCCAAAAAAAAAAAAATCACAATAAAAACAACTTTCCGCTGTTGGAGACCATTAAACTAACCTTTCATTTAGATTAAGCTACAGTTATTGATAATGAGTATGGATGTCTCCTTCAAGGAGTTAATTAAAGGACACTGAATCCTAGTTGTGTTAATTAAAACTTAATGGCATGACAATTGAAGAAAAATAATCTTTGCCCAAAGCCTCATTATAGGATAGTTTTAGGAAAGTATGGTTTTAGAGTTAATTAGCCATTTTATATACTTGGCCAAAGGAATATTTTTGTTTAAAATCCAGCAAGTTAAGTCTTCTGTTAAAGTATCTAATGCACCTGAATCTGACCTGCTAAAAGGGCAATTAATGGAAAAGAAGTCTGAAAAAAGGTATCATATATAGAGTTAACTTATGAATAATTAATTGTATGCACAACTGCAATGCTTTATATTCTTTGACAGTACTAGAATAATAAAGAAGATGCAGTGATACTAGCTGTAACAAATATCCACTGTTATTAGATTAGATTATTAGATTATTATCTTATTGCCTCAATAAAAATCTTCACCCTGTATAACTGAGCAATACTAAAATCTCATTGGACCTGTACAACACCACGGCATAAAACCGTTTCTTGGTTTCAGTGTGTTATTCACAATACTCATCAGTGCTACCTCTCCTGGGATCGACATGAGGAGGTCATTGTCTCCTAATAGTCAGGTTCAACCAAGTGCAGTGTTTAAAGGTAGATATAAAATTGCGGGACAATAAAACCACAGCTGGTTTACAATGTAATGTTGCTTCACTACTGGGGTTCACAGGGGAATTGCAGACCTCTGCACCTGAAGGCCTAAATTGGGCTTCGCAGTCAAACTTTACATTTTGTCTGAAGCAAACTGAAGTAAAGCAAATGCACATGCCATCCAGGAGCCATGTCAGAAACACTGAATGGAAAAAGATTTTGTTTTATCCCACTGTCTGGCTTCTTAGAGTAACTTGACTTTTTGAGCCAAAGAATGCTTCTATTCGCTCTTCCCTTTATTTCTTTCTCTACACTTTCAGACACCACAGAGGCCTGAGGGCATTCTGTCAGGTAGACATTACTCCGGCATGTCGTCTTTCTTGTGTCTTATGAATGCTGAGCTCAAAGGCAGGTGCTGTGTGTTTCAAGATGAGATGACGAGGCTGATAGATTCAATTCCCTTCTTTTTTCTTTTTTTTTTTTTTGGTTTTTCTTAGTTTTTCAACAAGCACCTCAGAGCTACTGTTTTGTCTTGGAATTTCAAAGATTTTGACCTGTGTGCTGGATGTGAATATGTGAAAGATGCTTGTTGTGTGAGTTATCAAAGCTGATATGAATCAGGTTGTAGCTCTTATAACAAAGCTTGTAACATTAATGTTCCTGGAGCTTAAGGCCATGAGTGCAGAAAATATATCAACTTAATCCAAACACAATCTGATGCATTAAAGAGGGAACAACAGGGGTATATTATAGGTTTTCTTGGCAGGAGAGAGGAAATCTTGCAACATAATGGCATAACGTAATGGCATATATGTCAATAACTCTTGCAACAGTTGTGTGTGTATGAAGATGTGCGAAGAGTCAGGTGAAACTTAAAAGCAGCTAAGTGGAGGTAGTGAGTCATTAAAAATTTGAATAAACTTTGTAGAACAAAGTATGGTTTGTAAGCATAGGAATATGAATGGGTGTTAATGTTTATATGATTTACAGCTGTAAAGCTAATGCTTTAATGGGCCTGATATCAGAGGATACAGAAAAAAGAAAAGTAGACATCACAGTAGTGTGCAACACAAGAGTAACATCAAGTGGAAGAGGACAAAAATGCCCACTGTCTGATGTGTAATTTGTGCATTTAGTGAATAATCAGAATAACCGGACTAAGGGGTGTCATCTGTCTGGTATGCAGTGAAGGAACTTGAACTCTGACTGTGCAAAAAAATAAAATAAAATAAAATAAAATAAACACTGAATGATGTTTCTGTGATAACCATACCGTAGAGATAGGATTCCAAAGCGGGCAGGGTTTTGTACTCCGAGACGAAAAAGTGCTGCATAAAATTCACGGCACACTGTTCTTAACTAAACTACACATTTTGATCTAACTTTTGTGGGAGGTCCTGTCAAAAAATTTTATAGAAGAAAAAGAATAAGATTGAGGATAAGAAGAAGCCCATCAAAAAGTGTGTAGTGTGTATGTGTACTAGTGTGTATATTCATATGTGCTTCAATGCTTTGCACTGGCACGCTCAATTAACCAATGCTCCTTTTTTTTAAGTAGGTTACCCCCGATAGAGGAATTTCTCTTGTAAAACTTTAAACTTGGATAAAGCATCAAAGAAAGTAGTTCCACACAATGATGGTTATTCTATTATAACAATGTATTCCTTCACCTCATTTGATCGGCCATACAGCTGTCAGCTGCTGTTTGATATATACCCAGAAAATCTACTGGGGGTCTGTAACTGAAACCTACATTGCTAGTTCATGTTGGGTGATTTGTTAAATGAGTCTTAGAAGCTGTTGCCATCTATAAGATTTCCTTTGCTTAATGAGAACCTGCCCAACAAAACAAACAAGGCATTATGTATATACCTGTCTACATAGATAATAACAGTATGTTTTTATGTGTATGTGCATATACGTTACATGTATTGGTTCACATGGAAGTGCAGGTGCAATGTTAATCATGTTTGGTTTATATAATTCTAAAGATGTTTTCTCCAGTGTACATTTGTTGAGTGTGCTTGACTTAGATATCCCTAATAAACAACATAATTGCATAATTGCAGCCATGCCTTAGTTAAGTCTACTCCACACTGTCTGACAGTGCTCAGTACCTTTGAATTATAACAGATGTACCATGTTAATATTATGGAATATGTTTTGAAAAAAAAAACAATACAACAAAATTATAACGCAAGGCAAATGTCATATGTTAACAACTTTATATATTCTGTACTTTTTCAGATTTTCTGGAAATGCCAGACTACAATAAAAAAAAAAGAAAAACACTACTTTCAACAAGATTTCTTTTCAGCTAACTGAAAGAGAAATTATGGCATTTATTTACAGTTCATTACTGTATGTATTCAAAAATGATGTGGGCAGTGCAGAAAAATTTACATTTATGTTTTCTTGGAAAATGCTTAAGGACTCTGAGCTTACCCCCAAAATTATAGTTTTTGACATCAATGATAGAGATTATATTTTTAAATTTTGTTTCAGGGTAGATTCAAACACAGTATTGTCACACTTTGCAAATACAGGTGAATGGATGCAGAGTCGAATTATGTTTTTTAGCTGTTAGATGTTGGTGTTGTTAACACAACAGCAAAGCTCTGATAACATTATAACTTATTAGTATTTTTTTTTTAATTTTGGAAAATACTCACAAAGTGGTGTCTTTGAGAATAATTAAAAAGCACAAAGATAGACACTAGATGAAAAGAAACCACTTGTTATAATACAAATTATACAGTTAATTAATTATAGTCTGTTTAAATATAGACTCAATAAAAGGCGCAATGAAGTGAAATGTCAATGCCATTATATGCAATACCATTCAAATCTTCCAAACTTATTCACTCAGCTATCCAAATCAGTGAATCCAGGTGTTCTAATCACTTCCATGGCCACAGATGCAGGCTCTACAAATATTTGTGAAAGAAGGGGTTGCTCTCAGAAGCTCAAATTTCCTTGCTACTAAATATTCCACAATCAACTGTTAGTGGCATTACAACAAAACCAAAACAATTTGGATAAACAGCAATTCAGAAACGAAGTGGTAGGCCACGTAAAATCCCAGAGCAGGGTCAGGCGATGCCGAGGCACATAGTGTATGGAGGTCGCCAACATTCTGAAGAGTCAGTCGACCTCCAGATTTCATGTGGCCTTCATATTAGCTCGGGAACAGTCCATAGAGACCTTTAAGAAATGGATTTCCATGGCCGAGCAGCTGCATCCAAGCCTTATGTCACCAAGCGCAATGCAAAGCATTGGATGCAGTGGTGTAAAGCACGGCACAAGTGGACTCTAGAATAGAGGAGATGTGTTCTATGGAGTGACAAATCATGCGTCTCCCGGTAATCTGATGAATGAGTCTTGTCTGACTGCAATGTGCCAAGTGTAAAGTTTGGTGGAGGGGGATTGTTGTGGGATTGTCTTTTAGGAGTTGGGCTTGGCTCCTTAGTTCCAGTGAAGTAACTCTTAATGCTGCAGCATTTGGTGTGTAGGATCGTGACGGGCCTGCACAGAGTCCTAGCCTCAACTCAATAGAACACCTTTGGGACGAATTAGAGCAGAGACAGCAAGCCTGGCCTTCTCGTCCAACATCAGTCTCTGGCCTCACAAATACGCTTCTGGAAGAATGGCCAAAAATTCCTATAGACACATTCCTAAACCTTGTTGAAAGCTTTTCCAGAAGAGTTGAAGCTGTTATAGCTGCAAAATCAGAATCAGAATCAGAATGCTTTATTAATCCCAAAGGAAATTATGTAATAGGTTGGCCAAAATCATATTAAACCCTATGGATTAAGAATGATATCTAACTGAAGTTCACATGTGTGTGAAGGCAGACGAGCGAATACTTTTAGCAATACAGTGTATTTTTAGTTGGAGAATTTCTGTGAGTGAAACTGCTAGGGGCCGTTTTCTGTGATGCAGGTCTTTTGTGGACCCTATTTCTGCGAGATGAAGTTAGACTTCCTAAAAGTACTCCTGTGACCTCAGAGTCCACATTCAACATAAATGTTTCTCATGCTGCCAGATCATGTCAAGTAGGTAGTCAGTGGCAAAATATGTGTATTTTAAGAGACAAACACACTCCTTACTTCTTCGCTTTTTTGTAATTATTTCTGCTTTCCCTTTTTTGCCATGCCAGACCAGTATCATATGAGTTATTGATTATTTCAGCCAACACTTGCTCTCTAGTGCTTTCTCCTTGTCTGTCTCTTTACTCTTTCTGTTTCTTACCAGGCAGGTCATGCTGTATGAACACCAGTGGTGTAGCTTACTTAGTGTTTACTTAAGACATCGATTGCCACAAAGTTCAATAGCAGCAATACAACGGTCTTAAACTTGACAGGAGGAAAGTTGATGTGATCTCTATCTGCAGCCTGAAAAGTACTTTTCTTCTTTCTTGCTAGGAATATGTCATTTTGCCTCGATGTGTGATTGTGTGTCTGTGTGTGTGTGCGTGTGTGTGTGTGTGTTTGTGTGTGTCTTGGGGTGTAAGTCTTATTCCAACTGATACATGTATAACAGCAATTAAGCATTTTGCACCTTCATACGTTTGTTAGTTATTTTTTAATGGATAAACACCTCTACAAATCCAATTATTAATGAAATAATCACAATATTTTGATCATACTACATTTTTGGACATTAGGGGGGAAGTAAATCTAGAACAAAACTAAATAGGTTGAAACAACTACTGAGGTAAAAACCAAGAGTGAAACTTAATATATAGACTCTAAAGCAAAACTTTTGCTACTATTTAATCTGTGAAGATTTGGGAAAGGGATCCAGTGTGGCAGACTCATGCAGGAAATGGTTGGGCAACTATAAAGTGCTTTTCTGGTATTACTAACTGACCAGTCAAAGTGCTTTATGCAACAAATCTGAGTCCATGCTCTGGACTGCAGGAGGAAGCCAGAGAACCCAAAAGAAATCCACGCAGGCGTCAGCGCTAACCACTGCACCACCATGCCACCCATGCAGGCTCTATTGAATGTTTATACTCTGACATGGGATAAGTCACCTGCACCGCTGGTAATTAGAATGCACCTCATTACCTGCAAGCAGAAGAAGATGAAAACAATAAATGTAAATACAGATTTTCCTAATCATCAATTCCTACCTCTGCTGAAAGATAATTTTTCTGTTTGCCCAAACTAAGCTGATAATCTGTGAGGATGTTACACAAATGTGCTAATTTTGAAACATTTCCATGCCATTTCCCTCTAGAGTTTGAGTGACAGGCAAGGAGTTCTTCTGGAAATTACTGTGGCTCTGTAGCACTTTTCTGAACATGTCGATTTTATTCCACTCTTGTTTTGACTTAATGCTGCTCAGATAGTGTGAGAAACTGAATTATTTTCCCTGTGCCGTTACATGTGTGTATTCAAGTAAATACACACTGATGTACACACATACACAAATGTACAAGTACAAATACTTACTCTGTTTCTCATACCCTTGTTTATTGTGCCCTTCCGTAACTTGTACTTGTTGGAACCACCAGCAGCTGCCTCCTGACATAAAGCTGCATTAAGAAGTCTCATCATTGTGCCATTATGGCCATTGTAAGGATACGCTCAGCTTTGCCTCATCCTGTCTTTCTCAAATGCCTGCGGCAGTGTAGATCAAGCCTGCTGTGACTGTGACTGAAAAAGTCCACACAGATGGCACTCAAAACTTTTCTGCCAGCTGCATAACAGAAAAACTGAAACAGAACAGACAGAAAGGCAACAAAGTAACAAAATCAAATGAGTAACGATGTACTGGAATGATAACGAGTCAGTATTTAAAAAAAAAAAAAATCTGTGCTATTTTGAGTAGCATGATTTATATTTACCTGAGGAATTATTCAGTATATCTCACAACCCTCTCTTACTTGCTATATATATATATATATATATATATATATATATATATATGATGCTTTGATGCTTTATCCAAGTTTATATATATATGAAATGAAAATAATTTATATATATATACATTTTTTTCATTTTTGTTTTGGGAGGACAAGCTCTGACAGGGATACAACAGGTTTGCACAAATGAGTCCTAACAGGACACACAGAGAATGAACCATCATTTAATCTGTCTGCGTCTGATACCAAAGGCCAGCGTTCCCATCATGCAGAATGATCGGCTTCACAGATTCGTGTGCCAACACGTCTGGCAGTTTTCATTTCTAACAGCCAGTCACACAAAATAATAGGCTGCGTTGGCCAACAGTTATGATGCCATTTCCTCAATTGCAGGCACACTTCACTGAATGTCTTGAGTTGTTTGTCACCTAACTTGGGATTCAGCAGCCCTCCTTGAGCACCCTGTGAGCCTCTCCTGGATAAAACTCATTATCCCAGTCTGCTGCTCTTCAGGAAACTCATTATCCCATCCATCACCAGTGGACTCTCAGACAACAGGATGAATATGCCCTCTCATCGTTTAATTAGATCGCTTTGCCTAGAGTTTGTGGGAGAGCAAAACAGCAGCCCACACCTCTATATCAGCTGCAATTATCTATCTAATATGACATCTTTAGTTTCACACTGCATACTCCTGTTGGTTATCATCAACTCGTGTTTGCAGCACACATTCATATCATCTGACAGTAACATTGCTAGTCTGTCTGATAGTCAGGGAGTTAGATGGGCTTACTTCAGACCTAAATCTTCTACAGACTGAGGGAAAGGTCTCAGACTGTTTAGCTTTGTACTTGCTGGATATTCAGCAAGTTTTATAGACAGTATAGCATAGAAATCCAAACTCAAACACAAACTTTTACATCTGCGGAAGACAAGTAAACACTTCAGTCAAGACAGAGGGGCCCAACCCAACCTTTACCAGAGCACTGCTTGAACTTAATGCTGGCTATGGGTGATGGTGGGGTGCATTAGGACTCATAATGAATGGTGACCACACATCGTTGGGTAGATAGATGGCTTCTGGTCTCTCAGTCCCCTATCACTTCCCACCACTTCACTTTCTCTCTCTTTTATTCTTTCCCCTTTCTTCTATTCATCCATCCTCTGCCAAACGGATGTCTAATGACAATGGAGGGCCCTTGGACGAGTTTGAGAATAGATTATTGACTGGGACCAGAGATTTACACTGGAGCCACAGGGCTAGGCGGCTCCAGCAGAGATAAATGGGACATGTAATTGAGTTTGGTCACTCAGTTGTGTTGGAGTGGCTAAGACCAGTGTTGTACCCATGGTGGAGCTGGGTGGATGGTAGTACTTGCAGGGGGTGAGAGGCGTGGAGGTTTATGAGCCATAGAAAATGGCAGTGGAGGGTCAGACAGAGGGCAGTTGGACACTTTAGTTGTAGAGACGTCAGAGCAATGTCACAAAAAATGGAAAAGAGGAGGAGAAAATGTGCCTTATAGACCTTAACAGATCGCATTAAGAACAAAGGATTCATTCAGGACAGTGACAAGAATCTTATCATTACTTGCAATGCAGTCTTCTATAGTGACTTGTGTAAATAAATATGAATTAAATATATATGAATTTAATATGAATTTCAAAAAACAAAAACAACAACCAAACAAAAGACTGGACTATTTACCTTTTAGACCCTTTTTGTTTACAACTGCAGGTTCCCACAGTAAATAAGTATAGAAGTGTCTAAACCAACAGAGAAACAAAGCAATTTCAGCAAAAGTTCCTAGTGAGTAATCCTTCCTTTGAAGAAAAAAAAAAAAAAAAATGAAAACAGAACAAAGAGGAGAAAAAAAACAGTCATGAGAAAACTTCATCTATACTTTAGAAAATAGTCGGCAATATACAAAGCAGTTCCATCCACAGCATGCCTACAGTAAACCAGGTGCACAAAGACTATTGTACTACTTCCCACCATGTAAAGATACATTTTGGACTTATTCTGTAGTGGGGTTCAGTCAAGATTGAGCACTAATAGGAGGGTTACAGGTTACCACAGCAACCACTGACTTGGCAGCAATATGTGCATGCGTGTCTGGTAGGGGGCAGGAACTGTCTGGCTAGAAACTTGGTTGGGTGATGGATTGGAGATGATTCTTATAGAATAACAATACATTTAGTCACCTCTTTACCCACAAAATAGCACTGAATAAGCACTTGAGCATATCAAACAGAAACACATTAAAGGAACACAGTGATTTGATCTTGTAACTTTTGTAAGTTTTTTGGGGTTTTTTAATTTCATTGTATTTATTTCCTGTTCTCACAGCCATTTTAGAATTTGCCACAGAAGTGAATGCATTTGTCTAATAATACACTATGTTAATTATAAAATAGATACGTCTGCAGAGGGGAAATCCTACTGCATCCTCGAATTTCATTTTAATCTCTGATTGGCTGACTATTTGTAGATAATTATAGGAAGCTCTCCTTATGAAATCCCACATGATGTAATACATCTCCTTTGGCACGGTTAGCTGTGTCACCTGGCATGTGTGTCTTAGCATGTGTGCTACGGATATGAGTGAAAGGATTATCAGTTGGCCCACTGAGACCATATGAGCACATCCCTCTCTGTAAAATATTCTTAAATTAAATGCAGCACTTTCAAAATTATGGTATATCATTTGATCCTGTTGTAACTGTTTTCTGCTTTTCTTTCACAGATAAACTTTATTTACATTCATTTAAATGTACATTAGTGATTTATTTTGTTTTGGTTTTTTTTGTTTTTTTTTTACATTAAGCATAACTTATAATTAAAGCATTAATGTAAACTAGCTCAAAACAACCCAGAAAAATAACAAAAAAACAAAACAAAACAATGGCTCAGACTAATATTACCAGCCAAAAGGATCAAACAAGAGTCATCTTTTCTGCTTTCCCACACACACTGTGTTCATACACTGGGCCGTACCGAGGAATGTGAAGACAGTGTTATTTCTCACTTATATCCTCAATGACATCTCTGTCTGTTTGGACAATTGGCCAAGCAGAATGTTCAGGCTTCTACAGAAGCTTTACAGAGGCATCAGTCTCTGAAGAACTAGGCTGCAAGACAAGCACTATACAGACAGCTCTTTTAGGGTTAAAACGGAAAGAAACTGAGCACATATACAGACATACACACAAACAAAGATAAATAAATACGATTAAATAAATTTTCAGAAAAAAGAGGGATGCACCATACAGCTTCAACTACAAACACATCAAGGCAGATTGCAATTATTATGCAGATCATATAAGGTCATAAATTTTAACTAGATGTGGCTTCATGCCAAGGTGTGGAAAGAATCCAAAAGTGTATTAAAACCATACAGCTGGAGGACCATGGACACAGGCCCAAATCAGCCTGGCTCTATTTCCATACTTTTGAATATGTAATAATTTGGGGAAAAAAGTGGAAGAGAACCATTCATCTTTAATGCTGAGAGCCACAGTGCTTTCAATAAAGAGAACTTATATGCAAATTCTGTAAATGACTTAATGTATGTAACTATGTGCGCTATATTTGTTTTCCTCTTGGAATACTGAATACTTTAATTAAACTTCAATACTAAATATTTCATTATAACAGTTTTTTTATTTCTTATTGTTAAGTGTTTATATTTTTCAAATATGTCAAAATACAGTATTTATAGCAATCTTTTTTATACATAAACAGCAGTAGACACTTCCTGGCTGGTCATAATAATAATGTATACTTTATTGATCCCCATGGGGATTTAACCCATTCACTCAGTGAAGCAGTGGGCTGCCATTTGGCGCCCGGGGAGCAGCGTGTAGGGACTGTACCTTGCTCAGGGGTACCTCAGGGTAGCCGTTCAGGGGAATCGAACCCCTGACCTTCTGATCACGGGGCCAACACTTTTACCTACTGAGCTATCCCTGCTATCATGGCCTATATAGGGAAATGCAGACCGGCCAGCAGCAGTCATTATGGGATACGGGGAGTTAATCATAAACTGCTGCTTGTGCTTTTAAAGTTGTGGTATTGGTTTTTGCATTTTGCATTTTTTTTCTTTCTTTTTTATTCTTTTCTGTCTTTTTTTCTGTTCCATTGCCGCTCTAGGCCGGTATATTAGATCCAGTCTTTTCCCTTCGTCTGGTGTGGTTGACTTCTTTGCACAATTGATGCAATCTATTACATCTTGCATATGAACTCTGTGTATTTAGAAAAATCCTTAATGATAGATAAAGTAAAATATAATGGTAAAAGAAAAAATAATAATAAAGAAATAGTTTGAGCAGGTAAATATATTAAAAAAAATTGAAATGGAGTACTTTTTATTTTTGTAAGAAACATTCTTGTTTTATTTTACCCACCAAATCTGTGTTGTGTTTAATGAACAGGTACAGTTTTATTAACAATGTATACTGCAATAACTGCTCTGTCTAGGGAGTTTGTGTTATTTATCAATAATGATTCAGTGTGAGGACTGGCTCTCATGATGCATACACGCTTGGCACACTGCCTGCTCACTGGGTCTGATAAAACAACAAGGTCTCATTTACTCATTCATCACAATTCTAATGCTTCCCTTCTGTACCCAGTTTGAAATTTGATACTTCTTCATAGATTTGCTTGGAGTTAGTTCTTCAAATTAACTTGCTTCCCACTAACAAAAAAATCAGCCTTGAAAACTATTTTAAGAAGTCGCTAAAACTGCAAGTCGGCGCTCCATTTTCTTCAGCTTATTTCTTTAATATTATTGACCATTTCAGACTCAGCTGACTTTTAATGAACTCTGAACCAGCACTATTGAAATCCAAGTCAATACTGGGAAACATATAATGTAACAAATGAGGGCTTGCAAATTTAATTGGCCTGCGTGTAGAGATTTAGGAGAAGAATGAGAGAGCCAACAAGTGCCAGCAGACATGACTTAGCTGGGTTGATAGCATTGCGTTTTACTTACACTTATATAATGCTTGAAATGAATACTGTAATATATCTTGGATGTTAAAGTTATTTGACCTTTATTATTTACATTTTTAAAATATTTTATACCTGCTTTATTATTTGGCTTTAATTAAGACCACAATTTACAAAGTCAATGTCAAGATTTACTTTAACTTAGTGACTGAAACCATGAACCCATCTGGAAAACATTTTCTAAAAACATAAATCAGTTTAGGAATTTTGAATTTTCTCATAGACTTTTATATGTTACTTTTCAACTAAAGAGTGAACCCTTGTATATTTTTTAAGAAATGTTTTATTTACTTTTTATTGGCTTCACTTTTCAGACAATTTTTTATATAGTCTGTGTAGTCAGCCACCCAAGTAGCATATCAAAATGACTGAGACTTTTATGCATTTCAGGATTCTGAGCACAGTTACCTCATCCTCATCTTCTACAGCATCTTCACTTATGGCACAAAATCCAGAAGAGTAACAAATGTGCTTTTCCAATTGTCATCTAGCATAGTCTGTTTTTTTCCCGTTCTTATCACGCAGACGGGACCTCATTTGGCAGTGTTAGAAGTGTTAAGTCCTTAGATCTGTAGTCAGAGCGTTTTACCAGGTGGTTTTATACTCCACTGCCTCACCAAGGTGACTAAATTGGTCTCAAATATAACTCCTCATGTCAGTGTCTCATTTTCAGTTCTGGTACCCAGTGCCTTGTCACTTACTCAACAAAATGAACTTCCTTTATTTCTTATCTGCTCTTAGCTGACAATGGTTCTTACAGGATCAGCTCAAGTCAAATATGGAACACATGCACTGAGTCAGTGATGGTTCATGCATGTGTGTAGTGTATTGCCATGGATGTAAACCATACTATGTAATTATACAACAGATGCATTGATTTATTAAATTTGTGATGGCACAGTTTTATTTTTTGGAGTTTCCTTAGAGTATTGTACAAGAGCAGGCTAAAAAGGCATACCAACTGTTGTCAATTCCCATTCATTTTGGCTTCTTGGATGGAAATTCACACATCTGGTAAAATTATCCCAGTGGAAAGATGCTCCCAAGACAAAGACATTGGTGATGTGTTGCTTTTCTTGTCCAGGCAGCATGTCCATTGGATTCACACCGCTCATGATCATTATCTGACCTCAGTCTCAAAGGATTGGATCTTCAAAGGATAAACACACACACACAATAAAGATAGTATAAATTGATTATCGTTGTTATAGACAAAGAGAAACATTTGTCACTTTAATTCAGTATTTCAAATAGTTTATCAAAAACTAACCGTCTTCAGAGGCACCATTTAACCACCTATGTGGCCTCAGATACCAAATACTTACAGAACGTTAATTTAACATGGTGTAAAATCTTCTATATAAGTTGTCTACACTTTAGTCTTCAATATTTTTATATATGTGTATTTAGCACACATATATAATACATCAAACTATAAAAAGGTATCCTCTGTCACTTTGTCACTTTAGATCCCTCCCAAACAGGCAACCACACTTAATCAAACAACTCCTTCAAATCTGCCAGATCTCCTTTTTTAGAGGGCACAGAGGCTGATCAGTGTGATCAGCGGTCGATGTAAAAACGTGGAAGATGTCATAATGATTTTAGAAAGATCCCAGCTGAGAAGAGTGGAGTAGGTGTATATTTTTGGACAAAGTTTGGCACAAATCCCTCTTTCTGCCTTTGTGTCCACCTCCCTTGGAGAAAAGAGCAGTGCATTTTCTGCACAAATACTCCATCTAAAGAAGCTAAAGCTGACATGGATCTCATTGTCTTTTACAATGGCAAGCTGCTGTCCTGTGTTGCCAAGTGAGAGCTTCTTTCAGGCACATGCCCGCGTATAAATGCTCTGTAACTGGGCTTACCATCATTACTTTAGCTTTACTAACTGCAAGATGATATCTATAGTGGATTTTTGTGCCTTTATAAATCAAATATTGCCTGTTCAACTGTTGGAATACGTGTACATTGAAACTTTGTTGTGGTCTCAGTGAGAGAATGACAGTTTCACATAAACACTCATATGTCACTTAGATATATGACCTTTGTTTTTAAGAGTACTGAAACAAAAACCAGAATGCTTTCAGATATAGGAATTAAGTTCAAGAGTGGGTGAAACATACTGGACCTTTCATTTCCTTCCAAGGAGTCTTAGTTGGTTTGGAAATTTAGACAGCATCTTCAGTGGTTTCAGTGGTTTCCATGTTGCTTAATCCCAGATTTTCTCTGTACGTTGTGTTTTCATATACTTGCCAAAAAGCACACCAACTTCACTGAAGAGTTTGCAAAGTAGGGATGTGGCATATCATACCATCCACGATAATATCAGTATACATTTTTACTTGATATAGCAATGCTACGTATTTACATTCGTCAGTAGCCCAAGAATGAGAAAAGCCCAGAGATACAGGACAGCCAGAGCAGCGTGTCAGCTTCCAACAATGATTTTGTCCCTTAAGGAACTACTTCAAAACCCTCCTGCAAAGTACAATACTTTGCACAATATACAAGAAAACTGTTCTCACTAACGGTGGAAACAATAAACGTGTTTTCACCACTTGAGGCAAAAACACACCGTGGAAAAATTGTTTTTGCAGACTTTTATATCTCCAGGCTTTGAAGGCACGCCATAAGGAGGTACAAGCAGCTGGTTATGTGTGACCCAAAAGTAAACAAATGATTCAACTAAGTGACACTGAAGCACTTGCTAGTTGCACTCCATATGATAGGAAGATCAAACGTTGGATGAAATCCTCTTAAAGTTAGGACTCCAAGAGTGAAAAAGTGTTAGTAGTGGTAGTAGCAGAGGTTTATGAGTTTAGTAAGCAGAGGAGGAAATGTCAGAAACACAAGGTTTGCCTCTTTTCCCCCTCGGCTGAGGAAATAGAATATTGTTACAAAAAAATGCGTTTTGCTGCGTTTACCAAGAGCTAAAGCATTTCTTCCTAAGAGCTCCACTTTCTGCCATCAGCTGTTTGAGGTAAGGTTTTCTTTTCTATGGTTAAACATCTTCCACTAAAAGTAATTTCATTCACTAGCTTCCATCACCGTTGTATAGTCCCTCTCTACTCTTTTATCTAAGTCAGTTTTATGTTCACATGCATAAACATGATCTAAAACTATTGGCTCACATGAATCTGCTGGTCGCTGTATAACTGCATCTGATATGTATCTGAGTAGCTGCATTTGAGTACAGATTGTTGAGTGAACTGAAATTGTAGACTGTCAGGTTTCTCTGATCCAGGTCGTGATCGTTAAATCACTTTGAGAGCAACCACTGACCCTGATGGTTTACTGTCTAGCAAGAGAGCATCTAACTCTTCCTGTCTTTCATGTTTCTTAAAGCAGTTTTCACTTGCTATCTAAGGGCCTTAACCCCTTTTGGAAGAAAACTGTAATCACAAGAATTGTCATCGCATGTAACCAGCAGCATTTTTTAGCTCTTTTGGCTGACTAAAGGCATCACATGCATCTGGAGAGTGTCAAGAACACAGCCATGAGTCTTTTGGAAGTCGTCTTCCCCCTCAAGCATCTTCCCAGTTTGTATTCCTCTTCTTTTCCACAAAAAAGCTGTGAAGACTATTATCACTTCTCTTGTTTTATTTTTTATTGGAAATCACAACCAAAAAAGTACAGTCTGGCATTTTTTTGTGTGTCTGTGTATTTTATATGTAACCATGTCCAATAATTATCCAGCAATTCTGGATTCCAACCAGATTGAAATGTTTTCGTTAAAATAAATACTTATTTTAACAAAAATAGTGATCTGTTCAATTAAATTCAGTTTTATATATATAGTGCCAAATCACAAAAGGCGCTTTATATTGTAAGGTAAAGACCCTACAGTATATGGGGAAAACAGAGAAAACCCCAACAATCAGTTGATCCCTAATGAACAAGTGCTTTGGTGACAGTAGGAAGGAAATACTCCCTTTTAACAGGAAGAAACCTCCAGCAGAACCAGACCCAAGGAGGGGCAGCAATCTGACCATTTGGGGATGAGGGGACATATGCAGGACAAAGACAAAGAAGTAAATCATAATATTGTCAGAATCCTATGCAGTACTTTTGAAAAATGCAGACAAACATTGTTGTTAAGAGCTGACAAGACTTGAATCCTGAATCCTCCAATCTGCCATTAAACCAACAAGAAATTCTATTGGACATGTTGATAGCCACATTTATTCTGTGTGTGAATCATGGGAAAATGGGAATAACCAGAATAAGACTTTGACGCTTACATGAAACCAGCTTCAATCTCTATCTCTCTATCAAAGCTCATTCAAAGCTTTCTTTCTCTCAACGCTCACTGGATGTGGTTTGTAATCTGTCTCAGGGGAAACCGCAGGAGTTTGCTCAAAACCCCATCTGTTTAGCTAGCAACTAAACCTGATGAATGGGATTCTCTGGTGTCTTATGCTTACTGAGCTAAGCAGAGGAACAGAAGGGGAGTTGTGGGATGTGTGGGAGTGCATGTGTGTAAGTAAGAATGCCATTATCAGTTTTTGGTGAAATTGATATTACATACATTCTTATACCACATCCAATTTTTACATCTGTATAAGTTAGTTCTGTAAGCGTACCTATATAATGCTTGTGTTTTCCTCAGTAGTAGTACTTAGTTTGGTAAACCATTCAAATTTGGTAAGCCATTTTTTTCAGATGAACTGTTTCTGAGGCAGTGATTGTTGATTGATAATATCTAAATGTCAGCATTTTGAAACAGAATACAACAACTTTTGTGATTCTACAAGTGTAAACCTATGCCCAAGGTGAAATTATCTGCTGAAATTCACCCATTAATGTGGGCATCCTCTGAAATAGAATGGGTGCTGAAATTTTTAGCTCCAGAATTCAATTACCCTCAATATATTATGCATATTTATTCAACATGAATACATTTATGGTATTATCAGGTGGCAGCCCATTACTATATCTCCCAAATACCAGTTTTTCTGAAGAACAAAAAAACAAAAACAATCGTCAGTGTATTGCTAGGAGGAGCTACATTATTTTTCACTAAGATGTTGGTATTGACATTCAGTTTTATATTTGTTAATGTCAGTTGCTGATGGTTACATTTTAAAATTTCTAGGTTGCAAATTTGGGAATTTGGGTTGCTGTTAGTGAATGGGATTAAATAAAGGAAATAAGAGTATACATCTTAATTTAAGGTGCTACAGCAAAGGAGTGGTTCCAGAGTGTAGTGGTTAACACATTTGCCTAATAAGTAAACCTTCACTAGGTTATATCTCTTTGGGTTTACATCGGGAAGATCACTCAGATTTAAAAAAATAAAAATAAAAATCTGCTAAATCAAAGATGTGGTTCTGTATGCTGTGGCATCCCCGTTAACAAGGGAGGCTCTGAAGATTGTAGTGAAATAAAAGTAAAAATAGGTAAAAGCAAATTGATTTGTTCACTTTTGACATTTATTTCAGGTGTTTTTGCTTGAAAACAAACCAAAAAATAAAGATTTCAGTACAGACCTTTTATCTGCTATATTTAAAAAAAAAAAGATTACATTTTTTTTTACACCAGAACTAATTGCCTTACTTTTTACACTGAGTTCATTCTTGTGTTCATGCACTGCAAATAGTGAGAATGTTATACCACAAAATCTGCTATAGGAAGGCTGAGAAGTTGTTCACTCATTATCTTCGACTGTTTTAGAATGCTGGAGCAGATGATGGTGCAGATGGCAGACTAAGGGGTAAGGTTGGTGGAGAGTTTAAGCATAGATTTGGGAAACCAGTAACAGACTGGTTTTCTCCAAGGCCCACCAGGCTCTGGCTGCATCACCAACACAGCCTGTGACCGAGATCCCTAGAGAGACACATGGAGAGATGAATCCCATTGAGTGCTCTGCGTGCTCCGAGTTGTTTCTGGGCTTCTGTTGGCAAAGAAGCTTTGTGTTCATGAGCATGAGCACCTGCGTGTGTGAGGGAGTGTGAGAACACAATGATATTAATAGCACAATAGTCTGTGACAAGCCATTTGCAACACACACATCCGTACACACACACACACACACTTGAGTGTCCTCCCTTGACACCTTCATACACGCTACCCACTGTCCCTTACATGCCCAGAGAGCTGCACACACTCTTTTAGACACGCAAACCCACAACCCCCCCCCCAGTGACTTTTTGTTTTTATTTTTCACCTGTGTTTTCTCCTCAACCTTCACAGTTATCAAAGCTTATATTGCTTCTGCTCCAAAGTGATTTGTCACAATTTGTGTGGACACAGGAATTCTTTTTCCTCTGTGGATGTGCTGTCTAGACAGTGCACTCTGCTGCGGAAGCATTCATACGACTGGGGTGGCCTTTATTTTTGCAGACAATCTTTCAGTTTGTAAAAGCAGAGGATACTGTACACCCTGGAGATAACTTGGAGTGAACACTGCACAGTGTAGAGAATAAGAAGCGTATATTTTTACCTCAAAAAAAATCCAGCAGCATGTTTTGTATAGATAAATGTGCTCATAAATTTGTATATTTGGTAGAAATAAGTGCTTTTGATGTCCATAAAAAATATGAATGCATAAAGTATTAATATTAATTAGCAGAATTGCATGTAACACTGTTTTTGCTTGCTTTACACAGTTCTTGAATTAGCTGTGAGAAAACACAAGAACATGATGGTAAAGTGCAAATCTGCAAAACAGAATGCTAATGCAAAGCTAGTAGCAAAGCACCAGCAATGATTTTAAAGCTGACTTTTTACCGGCTCCACCCAAGCAGTCAGAGCCTGATCTTTAGCAGGTAAGCAAAGCAGGGGTAAGCATTCAGGATTGGAGCACTGTAGTCTTCATTTCTACCTGCATCTGTTTTCATGGGTGCCATGCGTTTAGACCATTTAAATTAAACTCTGGTTTGTTTTCCCGCTTAGTGCGTTTTGGTTGTGCATGATAATCCCACTCAGGTACACACATCCACACCAAGAGCCTTTGGTGAAGCTGGTCTCACTCTGCTTCTAATGGCTCTTTATGGTGTGAATGTGATCTGAGGGAACGACCAAGTTCATACTGCGATTATGAGCTAAATGCCTTCCTGTAGCCTGGTATGCTTTGCATTCTAGGATGCAGCGAGGTACTATAGATTTGCGGAGTAGAAAATAATGATCACTACAGGCTAGTAACTAGCTGCAACAGGAATGTGAATTATCCATATTATGCATTAGGGCAGAACACAGCACCTTCTTCCTGTGTTTACTTTTATTGCCCCCACGCCAGACGCATCTGACCAATAAGTGGACTAAATGTTAATGTTTGCTTTGTGTTTTCTTTGAAAAGAAACTTCAGGAGAAAAGCTCCAAGTTCATCATTCCATTTGGACCAGAGTAAACAAACAAACATCAATTTTAAAACTATGACTTCCCTAAAAGTCAAGACAATGCAAGACAATGTTTGAAGATCCTGTAAGACACAACTACAGGTCATCTTCTTAAAGCTGATTTCAAAACTACAAGTGAGAAGCAAGGCAACTCTTGTGCTTTAACTATGTATGTTAGTAATGGGAACTATGTCAATTAAGTGTCTGCTTAATGGTCACTCTTACTTGTTATTGATTGGCTGCTTTAAACACTCCAAGTGACTGCAGATATCATCTTATCTGAGCTGATCCCTTTCTCTTTATCCATTCTCTACATCTACTCTCATCAGGGGCTTACTGTTGCTTAGTTCCATATATGCTTGTACCAAGATTTGTGTGTTTGCTACTCTCTTCCTCTGTGTGTGTGCATCTTAGTGTTTCTAAGCTCTTTAAGAAAATACAGGTTCGAAAAGGATTTTATGATTTTAAATCTAAATAAACAACAATGAATGTAAATTGACAGCTTCCTTTTGTACACTTATGTATTTTAACTTTTCTTCCACCGCAAGCCAAGATAAGGTGGTCAGTGTGCCTCTGGCTTACGCACCAAACTCTGGGAGTCCCCTACCTACTTTCAAGGAGATGGTTTATGATGACTGTCAAACCATAAAGAAGATATAGCCTGTTGCTGAAACTACAGTATGGTGTGCTCATTTTTATTTGCACTTCTATTTCAGAACAGATGCTTGCTGACATTATGTACAAAAACAATAATAAGAGAGGCAGACAAATGGAAAATCATTGGATTTTCTACATGTCTCATGGGGATTTAAGCAGTAATTCATAGACTGAAAAGTATGCTAATTTACAAATGGCACTCTTGTTACAGTTTTTACTGAAAACTGACAGTCACATATGTTGAAACCACTAGCTTATTTTTTATCTATTGTTTGCCTGTTTTTTTTTACCCTTTGCTGTTCTCCCTTAAGTCGTGACTTAACTACTGCCGCGGAGAGATTGATGCAGCTTTAGGGTTTTTGGTTCTAAATGCCACAACTTTCCCCAGACACAGTGGAAAGCTAACCTTTCTGTTGGAGTTAATCTTTATAATGATTGTGGATTATTAACAGTCATTAGGGAGACTGGCTAATGTGTAACACTGTCAGTTTTCTTTCTATTGGCGAGGGAAGAATAGTGGTGGAAAAGAAGTTTGAAGTGATATCTACCTTTCTAACACCAGTGTCTACTCTGACTCATGTTATAGCTTCCATAGCTGTCTTCTCTGTCTAAAATTACTGTCACTAATTTGAAAGGGCATTTGTAGCAAAAGGGCAAATTCGGTAAAAAGAAGAAAAAACGTATAGAAAATACTCATTCTTGCTTCTGTACAACTTGTCGTAAGCTGAATAAGCCGGTTTGGGTTAGGTCTTTTTTTTCAGCCTATCTAGGGGGAGGAGAAGCAATATCCGGGTGTGGGACAGACTCATCCTGGGCATTCTAATATTGTGACAGCCAATTCTAACAGCACCTACAGAACATAATGAAAAATCTATAAACTTCTGAAGTGATTTTCTTTTCAAGTTAGAAACTATTTAACAAGTGTACCCTATATTAGGTTGACATGGACTCATTCTCCATTGTGCAAGGTGAATATTACTTGTTGAACTGCTCATTAACACAAATATCTAATCAATTAATCAATGATATGACAGGAACCTTTATGCATGTAGACAAGACTAAATCAATGGATTTTATAGGGTTTATAGAGACGCATCGAAAGAAGAGAAAATATGTAGTTATCGGGACAAAAAAGCCTCGTTTATGCTAAAGGTCAGAGGAGAATGGTCAGACTGCTTCAAGCTAATAGGAAGGTGACAGTAGCTCAAATAACCAATTGTTACAACCAAGGTATGCAGAAGACCATCTATGAACACACAAGTTGATCTTTGAAGAAGATGGACTACAGCAGCAGAAGAACACACTTTGTGCCCCTCATGCAAACTAAGAACAGGAAACTGAGGCTTCAGTTGGATCACCAAAACCTGATAGTAGAATACTGGAAAAGTATTGCTTGGTGTGATGAGTCTCAGTTTCTGCCTCAACATTCAGATACAGTAGTAGGATCAGAATTTGGACTAAACAACATGAAAACATGGATCCTTCCTGCCTTGTAGGAGTGGTTTACAACCCTGGTGGTGGTGGAAGATTGTAGAGTATTTTCCAGACACATCTTGGGCCTAAAATCTTTGAGGAATGTCTCCAGCACATTGTTGAATAAATGTCACAAAGAATTAAGACAGCGGCCAACTCGGCACTAGCAAGTTGTCTTAACCATGTATGCATTAAGAGAGACTGTATATAAAAAATTGACATGACCCCCTTCGTGAACATTCAAATACATTTTAAGACTTTAGCATATAATTCCACAATGGCTTCACTAATCAGACCCTGAAGCGCCATCAGTATTTTATGTCTTTATACAGTTTGTACTATGTGTGTATGTGTATTTGTATTTTGAAATAACAATGTGTTCAGGATGTGGTGTCAGGAGAGGCTGACCCACACAGCTGTTCTTCATCACCTGGTCATGCCTTCCTTATTTCAGTAGGATGCCGGGACCTGACAAGAGGGCGGTTTGTGGTGTTCGGAGTGGAAGGACGTAGCTGGAAAGCTGCACCAAAGAAAACGTATTGTGGGAAACACTGAAAATAAAGCCTTCAATGTTAGACGCCGTGTGCGTGGGTCCTTTGTCTTGTCGCATTCATAAGCACAAGTTTGTAGAAAGCACATACCTGGAAGGAACCTGGAAGGCTAAGTCTGAGATATTACACTCATAATGATTCTTAAAGGTAATACACGCATGCAGCCACAAGTTAAAGTGCCCTAGCTCTTTTACACATTCACAGTCTGCACACACCTATAAGCACAGTTACCAATGCTCCTTTGTGAGTGATCTTTAGCCCTTATAGCTACTTTGTCCATTTGTGTGTGTGTGAAAAAGAAAAGGGCTATAGGCTGGGGAACTGAGGTAACTGTGTCTGCATCTAGATTGTTTCTTCTTATTTTTTATCTCAGAGGGAGTTTGGTTTAATCCATTGTAATGATACACTCCTGGGGGACTGATAATGATAGTTCATAGACTGAAGACAAAAACCATTCCCTTTTCCTTCTCATCCCCTGCAGCTTACTTCCCCCCAAAAGCATAACCTACTTGTCACCTGCTTCCTGGCACTCAAACAGTAGGGTTATTCAGTACCACATGTTTGGCTTTAAGTTAAGTGGGTTGACCTTGCCAAAAATTTCTTGTGGTTAGCAAACGTCTGTGGACTTCTTATATGTTAAAAGAAAAAAAAAAACCCAAATCAGTCCACGGGGAAAATTCTGGATTACGCCAAGGTAGAAGTTTTGATCATGCTTGTGTTTATTGTTATTTGCTTCACAGCAACAGCTACGTCATCTGTATTAGGGGAAAAAAATCCTAAAGTTTAGTGTCATTACATTGAGATAAAATTCTCTGTGGTTAGTATTTCCTGAAAATTCAGGAAGTTAGAGGGTGGGGCTTGATCTGGCAGACATGTGTAATTGGTCAGTCAGCCATCTGTGTAAGTCATCAGAGAGTCAGTCTCAGTGTCTGCACCTCAATATATGATTTATATGGTTTGCAAGTCAATACATTATGTGTAACTTGCATTTGACTCAACTTTTCCAGAAATATGCTGTATATACCACAGTCAACAGTGTAATTAATGGTGCTGAAAGAGCTCTTGATGTTGATAGATAGGGTAACAGTATTAGACTTGCATAATGCCTCACTTGAGATCATGTGCCTTGGGACCTAGAAACAATGTATGTGTAGCTGTATGTGGATCTCCACAAATCTCAAAGTAAAACAAAGACAACAAGTCTCTCACTTTACTGTTGAAGCTTTGAAATATTACTCCTCAAAGGCATCTTTTATTTTTCTTTTCGAGAACACCGAGAAAAATAAACTCCTGAGAGATTTTCAAAGTACCTTTTGTCAGGTCTTTTTTACACCCTATGATAGCCTGATTACTATTCATGTCATCTCTTCAGGGCTGTCACATTTTGCTATATCAGCTGTTTGGAGAATGACTGGTTCTGATGGCTCTCTTTTCTTCTTGATGTTCCTCGCCAGTTGATTTTGAGGAGAGGGGGAAAAAAAGAAGTAAAGAGAATTCGTGAGGCTGGTTGAACCCTCCTAGATCACTAATGAAGATGCAAACCGTAATGCTAATTCAAAGTTAGAGATCCCCTTGAATAATGAATGAATTAACATGAATGGCCTGATTTTGATTCTGTATATGCACATATTGTATCTCAGTGCTTGAAAATAGACTTTGAAATGCACTGTGGATATTTGACCTAAGTTTATTGTTAATAACAATAAACAAGACTTTCTTTTTTTTTTGTTTTTGTTTTTGGAGTCGTGCCTAACCCTAATTAAAAGGCTTCTGGTCTTCTGTAGCTTTGAAGTTCAAAACACTTCATCTGCTCTTTGACTTGATTTATTGGTGTATCGATATTCGTTTGTACTTGTATGACTGGATCAAAGCATTTGTCTGCCTATATTCTTTCTACTGGGATGCATTTCTTTTTAGACACAAAGCATTGCACTAATTTGATCAAAGCAAAAATGTTGAGGGATTGCAAGATATTCAGAGCTCTAATGGGAGTTATGACCTCTGGTGTGTACTTTTATCAAAAAGATACAAGTGAATTTCAAGTCCCATATTTTCCTTTCAGCCTCAACCTTTTTTTGTTGAGGCTGAAAGAAAGAAACAAAAATCTCTGTGGGTCAAAAGGCAGAAGTCCAAAGCAAGCCAAGACACTCGGTACAAGCAGAAATCAGCTTTTTTATGAGTTAAAGTAGATATAAAAGAGCAATGCAATTTTAAAACATGGTTCATTCAAGCTATTTCGATTACTTTATAACTTAGGCATTTTAATTTAGGTTGGTAAATTGCAAGCAAACTATCAAACAAAGCTCAGACATTGTTGATTTTATTTGTAGTAAAAAAGTGTAAGCTGTTCAGTGCATTTATTTTATTTTTCTTTAATACCAAATAGGGGATAACTACAGTATGAATGCATGTATAACCAAGCAGACATCAAGCTTCGGCTTGACTGCTTCTGACTGTAACGAGAAAAAAAAATGTGCTGTGTCATTTGTAAATGACCTCAGGCTTGGTAGTATGTCAGTAAGTGCTTAATGTTTCTTCAGTGGGTGTAATTGTACAGTGACAGTACACTGACATATACTGAGGGTCTTCCAGTGCCATTAATATCATCATCCTTACCTACCCTTCATATTATATGCTTTTGGCCACCTTTACTGTTTAAATAATGCTGTTGTGTTACACACTTCAATGACCTCCCTTTACCTTTATCACACTGGCCCTCTTCCTGTTTTTTTCTGTTACTTACTCATTCACTGCCTCCCGTGCTTTACTCTTTCTCCCTCTTGTATTTTCTTTTTTTGTACTTTCTTCTAATCTCCATCTCCTTCATGTCTTTCTTTTTGATATTTGTTGTCACCCTCTTCTCTTCTTTTGCCACTTTCCTAGTCCCTCATTCCTGTTCATGTTAATTATATCACCTTCCATGTGTGTCTTGTAATACCAAGATATTCTACTTTCCATTCATTGTTTTTTGCTCTTCTCTCTTTTTTTCCACCTCTTCTTTCACTCTCATTCCATCTCCCTCTCTGCCTCCTTTTTAAAAGGAGGTGATAACACCTAACTTTGCTCAACGCTGTTCAGTCAGGGTTATCTTGTTCTTCTTCCCTTATCGCTGACACCACCTCTTATTCCCACGCAGCGACCTCTACTTTGACTCAAATGGCTGCTTTTCTGCACCATGTATCCCATAAGAGTGAAATAATTGTTTACGATTCAGTGCCCAGTGAAATTTGCTTTCAGAGAGTGAGAACCATTTATTGAGGCACCGCTTGCAACACTGATATTTCTCTCAACTAGATTATCATGGGTGAATTCATTAGTGTGTTTTTAAAAAATATATTTTTCTAATATATTCTTGTTAGTTGTCATTTGTTGGTTTTAAACAGCCTGACAGAGATTGTGAGACTACTTGATTAATAATAAATACTAAATTCCTTGCTTTTATATATGGACGTCTGGTAAATGCAACACCTTTTGAAGAGTTTGCATAGCTGACTAGACTACTGCAAGTATCCAGCTCCAACATTACTTTTTGAATCCCTGGATAAGGTATGTATTAAGGCAGATATGGACAGATATGGTCCTGTAAAACTGCATTCACATTATCAGCCCAAATCACCCCCAACAAACTGAAACTTTATCTCAGTATTTCATTTATCTGATTCTGTTGGCAGTGAGGTTCACTAAGGTCTCTGTTTCCTTTTTCTTTTATAAAAATTTCATTACACAAGCGCACCTCTTCACGTAACGCACTGCAATAAATTACGAACTCAAAATGGATAACTTAGAAAAACCAAAATAAAATGAAGAAGTAAATAAATAAATACCACAATCCTCCAGAACTTAATCAGACCTCAGAAAGGTTATCCTCCATTTCTTGAACTCATTCTTCCAGATATTTTCCTATCGATTGCCACCAGACTTTGTATCTGATCACTTTAGCATATAATTTTTTTTTTTTTTTTACAACCTCATCAGATCATTCAGTGACCCAGTGATGCTCTTTGAATGATGCTATTGTTACCCTCTAAGATAGAAGTGTGAGGATAAAGATACTGAGGATGAAACAACAACAACTTTGAATTGACTTGCAGTGACCTTTTCCTCTTTGGGGACGAGTGGAAACAAGTATGTCAGAGGAACTAGGGTTTTGCATTCAGGCCAATAGCATTTGAAGATCTAAATGGATAGGTCTGCCCTGTGTCACAGAGTATAGTGGAATGTTAGCATGTAGTGCAGAAAGGGGAGAACACACTTAATTTTGTTTTGTTTTTTCGCATTAATAATGTATTTTGCGTATTTGTTGCAATGTGCTATGACTTTTAGCATTCAAATCTAGTATCTTTTTAGAACAATATTGAACGTTGAGTATTACAAAAATAATGGACAATAAAAAAATAGAATTTATTTGATGATCCCTTTTATGATTTATTCTAAGGTTTCACTTCTGGGGTGATTGAATTTGTGTACAGCTGTGCCTGATTGCTAATGCAAGGTGTATTTTAAGGATCAAAGCAATCAATGTGACACACTTAAAAGTGTGTACTGACAGTACACACTTTTACAACATTACAACAATTTCCTCTTGAAAAAGTCAAGCCAGCTAAAGAATGATTTCATAATATTATATACTTTATTAACACTTGTAGTTCTCTGTTTAACAGTGGATTTTAGGTGTAACTTATATGTATGTGTATCTGGAGTTTATATGCGGGGTTATGTATGTGGATGGTCATATCCCAGTCACATCCAGCACTAAATGATTTATTTACCTGTTGGAGGTCTATCATCAGGGTGAGCAGTCACAATACATTTGGCTATGGCCCCATAAATCTCTCAGGATTATATTGACCGCTCATAGTGAGCTAATTATTGATGCTAACTGCCTATAATGCTGCCAGCGCCTAAAGAATTATCGGTGCCACACAGATAAACCTTCCAACTTCTGCTACCATGTCACCGTAGAAACAGTACTGGCTTTTGTACAACATAGAGCTGAATGCATACATACAGCTGTGGTTAGACATTTACATTCATCATGGGCATTATTATCATGCCAATTTTGTACTTTTAATGATTCCTTTAAAATGCCCCCCC